>JALPQI010005860.1:0-54413 GCA_025490895.1 Thaumatotibia leucotreta | reverse complement strand
CACACGTGAAAGAAAGGTATGTAACACTATGGAGGATTTAAATTTAAGGAAAAATCACAAGAAATTGGTGTGAAATTTTATATAGTTTGTATTTGGATGTGTGGGTGTATACATTGGTCATAATCCCAACTCTTCCTGCGGGTAGCGTAAGAGCCGATTAAAGGATTGAAGTGTCAGTGACCATTCTTTAATAGAAGATTGATGATTGGCAGCAGCGTCATCATAGTGGACACAACTGCAGTCGCCAATCCACTTGCCCAGCGTGGCGATTATGGGAATTTCCTTAGTGCGTCGGCATAGTTAATAGAAGAGGCCTACGTTCAGCAGTGGGCTGAGATAGGCTTATGATGTTGATTTTGTATTGTTGTTGTTGTTGTTGTATTACAAAGACCTAAAATTAGTTATTGCCTGGTTTGGAAAAATAATTGTATCGAGGAAATTGTTTTGAATCATATTCCAACGACCACCACTGGTCGTTGGTGATCTTGGTCGTTTATTCTTTGGTATGTGACATCCAATATTTATAATGTGATTAAGTACTACTGGGGAAAAAATAAAAACACAAATCAAAATATGTAAGTGTCGCAAATATGTTACCCTCGGTAGCGGCTACAACTTTGCGGCGTTTGGGGTTGAAACTTTGGGGTCGGTGGGGCCAAGTGCGCGTCGCCTCTATAAGGACATTTCCAAGCGCCTTCTAGAGGCGTCGGATGACCAGAGGGCTGGACAGTATTTCGCGCAAAGACTCAGCATAGCAGTCCAGCGCGGCAATGCGGCCAGCCTTTAGGGCACTCTACCTCCCCAGCAGGACCTGGGGCAATTTTTTTATTTATAATTTATGTTTACTGTGATAATAATACATTTTCTTGTGTTTTTTGAAGTAAAAGTTTGATAAATATTTAATTTGATTAGAGTTTTCATAAAACTTCTTGTTTCTTTATTAGAAAATCCTGCAATAAATTTTAGAGATTTTATTGATTCCAAACTCCAATTTAAACATACATTTTGAGGAATCCTATCTCTTGAACACTAAAATACGCATGTATAGCCTTAATATATTTTATAGCTTCGACTAGATCGAAATCGAAACAAATAATATTATGCCAAGTCCAGTAATAATTTTATGTTTTACAGGGTGGAAAGGGACGACGTTCCTTCCCGCTACCGACAGAGTCTACCAACCATTACGATGGACTTTCAGTATTGGACCAACATCGAAAGCGTACATGGAAAATTGACTTTTCCATACTATTGAGCTCTAACTAATCACTCACTTTGTATGAGGGGTTAATTTTTTTTAATATTTCGATGTTGGTCCCATACTGAAAGTTCATCACAACACATACACATGGCCAAAAATAAGTTAGTGCACGGAACCTAAAAACGCGACTCTACGACTCTACTCCCTTCGCTGTAGCCTCTAACCGACTCCTGTCAGTGTTGCCAGTAATATATATTAGTCCAAGTTTCATACAGATTTTTACCATTTCATAGAAGCAATTTAATTTGAATTCGAACCAACCAACGGTAAAAGCCAAACGAAAAAGATTTACTATAAAGGGAAAATAGATTTTTATTTAAATTTCCGACAGGGCCCTCATTTTTAATAATAAAATGATTATGTTAATGAGACATAAGGCTTGTTACTTATATCTCAAGTGCAAGGATCTCCTTGTCATAAAAAAAACTGGATAGCTTATAAACTGTTTCGGGAATGCCCCGATACAGATTATTGAAGCGCGCGGTTGTGTTCTGCGTTAATCGCAGCGTTGTTTACACAAAACGTGCGATTTTTCACGAAACGTCGTGGCATTGATCGCATGCGTCTAACGTAGCCTAACCCTTGATTCAACATCGTGCAAAATACACAATATATTAAATATGTATATAATATTTTTTTCCCGGATTATTAACACTTTCTACTACACCATCCCTTACTTTTGTCGAATTAAAGGTAAACGTACAAAGAAACTGCACGCTTTAGAGCCGTAAAAGCCCGGCCACGACATTGGTCTAACGCGACCCACGGCGAGCGAATCGATGAGTTGTAGCGGGATACCGATATGGGTCTCTCTCGCACGAAATTTTCTGCTAAGCCGGTCGCGGCATTACCCCGGTTTCTCGACGTCGTTGTGTGGCAACACCGGCAGTATCGCGCGCGCCCCGCCGCGGCATGACGCGCCGTCGCCGCCTGCAGTCACGCCGACGCGATTATTCAGTGTAGTAGCTCCCTTATTTATAAACGTCCGAACTTAGCAAGCCGCTAAGCATTGTTGGGCCCTTTCGCTCTTATACACTGTGGGCTGTTTAAACTCGACCGATTTTAAGTGTATTCCTGACCACGTTTAGAAACTATAATGTCACATTAACTTTTTTGGATATCGCCTAATTTCAGAGTTATAGTTCGGGAAATATATTTGACCGACTGTTATTTTACTTACGACCTTTTGTTTTGTGTTAACACTTACTAGACAATCAGCAGTCTAGCACTTTTCTATTGTTAATGATGCAAAACAAAAGGTCGTAAGTAAGATAAGAGTCGGTCAAATAATATTTCCCGAACTATATTACCAATTGAAAAAAGATATTTTCAAATTGTTACTCAATACAAAAGGTCTTTTTAACGGCGTTAGTGCCATTATGTAGAATAGTCTTACTAACCTCATTAATAGATGTCGAAAAGTGAAGAATAACCTTTCAAAAATGAGGTTTTTGTAAAAAAAACGTTAAAACTCATTTTAAGTGCCAGTTTCATGAATAACATTTACTTTTTATGATAAAATAAATTCAAAAATAGTAAAACGTTTTTTTTTATAGTAAAATGTCAAGAGTTGTAAAATATTTTTTGTTTGTTTTTACAAAAAAATATTTCGGGTTATAAGAGCCCACGGTGTAGACACTTTTGAAAGACCGAAGGGACAAGTAATACTTAGCGGCTTGTTAAGTTAGGGAACGACGTATGGAATGGTATATAGGAAGTTAGGGAAGGAGGTAAATAAATAATTACATCGAACATTAATTAGTATTTACATAACAATATTGGAGCGTAATTCTCTACTGGTTTAAGGTATTGCGAAGGACAGTTTTTTACGCAACAGATTGGCGGAACTTACAAGGAGCAGAAACAAAAGTTCCTACAGTTTTACGCCAGGTAAGTTAATGATCTGGGTTGGCTGTAATGGTCTACCTACAGGCTTATTTATCTTCAGTTGTCTTATTTAGTTCAACAACTTTCTAACCTCCAAAAACACATTTGCTCAAAATATGCCTGTACCAAGATATTATGAGTCTGTATTTTAGTAAAAAAATATTTTTAAATAAGGAAATATAAATAAATTACGACAAAAAACGTGCACAGTTTACATGATGAGATAACAATGATGATGACAATATCCTTAAATGTCGCATAAGTCAACTGATTATCTAGAAATGGTGCATTTAGAATTAAACTGAACTATTTAAAACATGAATTTTAAACAGAGATAATCATAATCTTTAATTTTTTTTTATTAAAGCCATTTCGTAGCCAAAACAAAAAAGTTTTTTAAATTTAAAAATTGGTTGTGACTAGGTATACAAAATTTTAAATTTTAACAGTCATGTTTAATGTAAGGTACAGGAATTTCGAAGATAGTCCTAATTTTAGTGTCTGTCCACAATCGACATAACCTAGCATCGTCGCGAGCGGCGGTATGTCGACGAGCAGCGACGAATCGTCGAGCGAGTGGACGGGCGAGTCGGCGGGCGAGTCGGCGGGCGAGTCGGCGGGCGAGTCGGCGGGCGAGTCGGCGGGCGAGTCGGTGGGCGAGTCGGCGGGCGAGTCGTCCAGCGAGTCGGGAGAGGGCGCGCCCATGCCAACGCGACTTGAGAAGTTCCTGCGTCAAATCATAAACAAGAAAGGTCATATAAATACCAAGTTCATTATCTATGATTGTTATAGATTTTATTAAGTCTGGTGTCAAAGTAATAGCGGCTTATTATTGGAAATATGTTTTGGACACCGCATTGAAGTCTCAAGGTGCATTCAGACCAAGCGAACATTCGCTATTCTAACCTACCACTTTACGAAATTCGATCGTTACACAAAACGTGATTGGTTGATTTCGTAGAGCGGGGGATAGATAGAACAGCGAATGCTCTTTTGGTTTGAATGCACCTTTAGGCACGCAAACATTTGGGTTGTAGATCGCAAACATAAGAACGAGACTGAGCTTCGGCTCATAAAGCTCGTAAGAACCTAAAATGGCGGAAAACCGAATTTCACGTGTCATTTCTCCAGTGCAGTGAGTTTTGGACTTTTTGGTCCATTTTGAAGAGAAAGGTAGAGCAATTAAACATGCTAGTATTTAATAAATGCAATGAAGAAAGCGATCGTATTTCACTGGCACATACCACTACCAATGGATCACAAACGTGTTGCGAGCAAACATTTTTTAACCATTTGAAGGCAAAACGTAGTCAAATTGACTAAAAGTAAATGTAAACAAAATATAATATTTTTTCTCTTGTTTTTTTTTTTACTTATAATAATAATTGTTGCAACAAAAAAATCGCAGTCCTTTGAAATTAGTAACACTTCATACTGTTCACCATGTGTCATCATCAGCTTATTTCAGTTCGATGCTGGACGAAGGCCTCTTCTATTAATTACGCGAACTTCAACTTCGTAAGAGTCGACTAAGGGATTGAAATGTCACTGACCATTATTTGATAAACGATTGATGACGGGCAGCAGCGTCATCATAGTGGACACATTATATACTGCGATCGCCAATCCGTTTGCCCAGCGTGGCGATTATGGACATTTACCTCCTAATGCGTCTATACACATACATAGTTAATAGGAGAGGCCTACGTCCAGCAGTGGACTAACATAGGCTGATGATGTGATGTGTGATTACACTTCAATCCTTTAGTGGACTCTTACAACATCCACGGGAAGAGTTGGGGTGGTGACTCAAATGACATGTATTCTCACTGCCGTCACCACGCAGCCTCGATTTGCCGTCACATTTTCCTAATAAAATAAAAATAATATCAAAATCAAATTTTAAATACAAACAAGTCGAGATTTTAGCTTTTTAATAATGTATTTCTGAGATTATATGCACTAAAGATTTGATATGCATGTTATATACAGGGTGTAAGTTTAATACGGGCGAAGCTCTTAACGGGTGTTAGTTTACGACATAATAAATACATTCAAATAACTTTTACTTAAAATTAGAGCAACAAAATTTTCCATACAAAATAATTCGGCGCGCAATGTAGAGCAACATACACGAGTTAAACACTCGTTGACAGCTAATTTCAAAAGCAGAAATGACATAACTGCCATATCAACAATAACAAATGTTCGCACCTACATTGCTGCTCCGATAATCTTAAAAAAAATCTGTGGGGTCATAAATTAAGAGTAACTTTAAAAAAACCTTGTAATCCATGATCACACTAATGAATCCCATGCCAGGTTTAATTGATCGCCCGTATTAGATTTACACACTGTATACAAACTCATTTGTTGCAGATGACGAGGCTGGCAAGGAAAGCGACGCGAGTGTGGTGGGTAGCAAACTGCAGTATATGTAGTAGGGGACCTGCCGTGCCGTGTGGTGACGGCAGTAAGAATACATTTGTCACCACCCCAACTCCTCCTGCGGGTGTCGTAAGAGTCGACTAAGGGATCGAAGTGTCACTGACCATTATTTGATAAAAGATTGATGATGGGCAGCGTCATCATAGTGGACACATTACTGCGATCGCCAATCCGCTTGCCCAGCGTGGCGATTATGGGCATTTACTATTTACCTCCTAATGCGTTTATACGCATAGTCAATAGGAGAGGCCTACGTCCAGCAGTGGACTATCATAGGCTGATGATGATGATGAGGGGACCTGCCGCGAACTTCGAAACCCACAAATTTAGAGGATTTGTCTCTGTCACTCTAAACACGCCTTCGTTGGAGTGACAGAGACAACTGCTTGAAATTTACGAAGCTCGAAGTTCGGATTAGAGTCACTGCCTTCACAATACTTTTGAGAAAATAAACGAGGGAGACGAGTAAATGGAAACATTATATCATAAGTTCATAATGAACCGTTCAGATCGACAGTGTTTCTTAGCTGGGCGTTGTTATTTATGGTTGTTTGTTATTTAGGCCCATGTCTCACGAGGCTATTCAAATGCTACGCGACTGAGACGCACACCATGGTCGCCTAACGGTATGCTACTTGTTTCCGCACACGGTGCTACACTAATGAGACTATTTTGCATCAGTTGCGGAACAACGTTCGTGCGACAATGTCTAGTGATGAAGACAATATTTTACTGTATATTTATTACTATTATTAATAAATAAATAAATAAATTACGAAAACAAACGGGAACATAAACAACGATTCTGGGTGCTTCCGTATATAGAAAAACATTTGGATTGTAGAGCATTCGTCGCTGCGAGGGAGCTGCATGAGAATGACGACAAGAAGTTTCGTAATTTTTATAGAATGTCGAAAGAATCCACACTTTTTTGAATGAAATTAACGTTAAAAAATTGTTCCTCCGTTGCCATTTCGTCTGCAATGTGTATGCGACTCGAGTAGCGTGTTGCATTTTAGATTTTGAATTATTTCTACTCAGAATTACAGGATTTTTCGATGCTAATATCTTAATATCCATAGACCTTTACATTTCTACAAATCATTATAAATAAATAGTCTGAATTTTAGAGATTTTAAATTTCTTGTTTTTTATTGTTTATATCTCTGTCAGGAGTGGTATAATATATGTATACTGCCACCGCCTTACCCGTTAACCTGCCGCTAAATAGTTAATACTGTATTTCGGTTTGGGATAGCCGGTGTTATTACTGGCATAGAGGCAATCCATCTAAGTCTTCAGGGTAGACAAAGCATAGGCGATTTTTTGGTCACTTCACTATGTCCATGGGCCTCAGTTTCCGCTTTCCATCAGGTTGGCTGAGAGCTCAGTTGTCTACCTTCGTCACATAAAAAAATGTATAATAATAGGTACAAATTCAATTTTTTTTTTCAAATTCAAATTATTTATTCATGGTAAAAACATAAAGTTAAAATAACATAAAATTAGTGACAAAACAATAACATGGATAGTTTACCACGAAAAGGTCTCGCCTCAACATAATGCTAACCCGGAAGCAAGCGCTGATCTTGCGGCGAGACCGTTTGTGGGCCACTATACATAGTGTGACACGGCCTTAAAAAACTAAAACTGAATGCATGCATCTTAAATGTTACGGAAATTTCAAGTTGGCAACACAGCGGTACAATGTTTATAAAATGTTATAATACACTTTTGAAGTTATTTAGGTCTCCGTTCATTTTTAAGTTGAATGTCACGAGTCATGACTTTAAGAGAATAATGATTCCATTCTAAATTCTCAGGTTTACGTGGACAGTGAGCCGACCGGAGAGTTTTCGGTCTTAAAGGCCAAGAGGACTAATAAAGGAAAACGCTGGAAGCTGATCCTCGGTGAGCCGTCCACGGCGCGGGCGGCCGCGGGAGCGGGAACCGGAGCGGGCGCGGGGGCGGAGGCGGGCGGGCGCGGGAAGCGTGTAAGTATTAGTACAGTAGTTTATTAGTGAAAGGCTGGCCTTTCAGGAAAAATATTCAGAGAATAGGGATGATGACTGTATTTAAAATAAATTATTTAACATTATGCACGACATGATACACGAAGAAATTATTACTAAGACGTAGATTGCAGTAATTTTTGTACAGAATTTCTATTTAATAAATTGAAAAGAACTTAAAAGAGAAGGTCATTTGGCAGTACTCAAACGTGACGTCACGTTTTGAGTATTTCATATAAAATGCCATAGTGGTGATCGTTTTGACAGTTCGAAAAAAGATGCTCATTTGACTTGCCAGTCATCATGCCTATTCGGATGGTTTTTGAAAACATTTTTATTTGTGCGTAGTATGTAGTATGTACCTATGTTATGTTCAACTGTGTACCTACTCAATAATACACAATACAAAACTTGTTCTTTTTACTGAAATATACGAAATGAAAGATGAAAATAAACAGAAAATGAACCGTCTGTTATCCCCTTAACGGCTATGCTATTCTCTTATTCACACACTCGACGCTGCGTTCGTCAACGAGCTCGACGTCGAGACAGCCTTGTCTAAAATCCTAGCTGTTTTATTTGACATTAGGAATCGAGGCTGTCAGCGAGGTTGTGGGCGAGTTCGTCGCTGTTTTTCGTTAGAGAATACGAAGTTCGTACATTAAACGTCAAATTCTTGACGCAGTGTACTTCCAGCTCACGCCGCATTCGTCGCCGAGCACTAGTGTCGTTTAAAGTACATTAGTGAATACCATTTTTAGGCTCGACGCTGCCGCAGCGCTGACACAGCGCTGACAGCAAGGCGGTTTCCTTAGTGAATAACACTGCGGATGCTTCCGATGTTTTCAGAAGCGGGCACACGCAGGCGACACCCGTGCCAAACGCCGCCGACGCGACGACTCGCACACCACACGCCACCGAGACAGCGACAAGCACGCCACCCGCCGACGGGGCGACACACAAACCACACGCCGCCGACGCGGCGACACACACGCCACACGCCGCCGTCGCGGCGACTCGCGGGCCACATCTTCGCCGGAGACACGCCGCAAGCAACACGTAGTTACATAACATACATAATGAGGTTCACTCTGAGAAAGGAATTTTGATTTGATTATAATAATAATAAAAAAAGAATTGGGCGTGGGGCCATCCATCCATACGTGTAGTAGGGACGGTTATATTCTTTTTTATATCAATGGAAAGGTATTTTCAAATTATTATATAGAGAATTTCTAGATTCTAGAGTTTCCTTCTTGTTTTTAAACTACGGGACGGGGTAAATAATACACAATAAAAAAAAGTGATGCGTTATTAATAACTATTACAACGAATATTGATCAAACTATTTTTAATAGTGGTTGATGTAACTGTGCTTATACAGGGTGTTTGGTTAGCGGTGTCGGAGCTTTTAAGGGCTTAAAATACAATCAATTTTATCGATAAATTACCATAAAAAATTTTTTTGTGCCAACGATAATTAGATGACGGCCATTTTAAAATTTCAAATAGACGAATACGGGCGCACGTGATATTTCTGGAATTATACGTTTGTTATCGGTCCTATCCTTGCAAAAAAAAATCTCGTTAGAGAGCTCATTAGATAAGCAAACTAATTATAATTAAGCTAATCATTTGACTCAACTATTTAAACAACAAGGCTAAAATTTTTTTATTAAATGAAAAATATTAAAAAATTCACCTTCATTTTTCAATTAATTTAATTTTGCATGAAAACTAGGTCATTAAGATACGTTTTTGGTATTGTTATAATTTATTAGTACAGTATGTTAGCTAAAAAGTAACACCATAATTACAGTTATACCTTAAGTACTTTAGGAATTACAAGTGCTCAAACATGTACTGGATGGATGGAAGGCGGCCACTTCACTAGTCAGTACACTGCTGACATTCATTTGTTTATGGATTTTGCATCGGGAACGCTAAATGCAGCTGTTTTGGTGTATGTTTGAGCACTTGTAATTCCTAAAGCACTTAAGGTATAACTGTAATTATGGTGTTATTTTTTAGCTAACATACTGTATTAATAAATAACACCAAAAATCTGTCTTAACGACCTAGTTTTCATGCGAAATTAAATTAATTGAAAAATTAAGGTGAATTTTTTACTATTTTTAATTAAAAAAATTTTTTTAGCCTTGTTGTTCAAATAGTTTAGTCAAACGATTAGCTTAATTAGTTTGCTTATCTAATGAGCTCTCTAACGAGATTTTTTTTGCAAGGATAGGACCGATAACAAACGTATAATTCCAGAAATATCACGTGCGCTCGTATTCGTCTATTTGAAATTTTAAAATGGCCGCTATTTAATTATCGTGGCACAAAAAAAAAATTGTATGGTAATTTATCGATAAAATTGATTGTAGTTTAAGCCCTTAAAAGCTCCGACACCGCTAACCAAAGACCCTGTATATGTATTTGCTGCTACGAAACCCTTGTCCCTTTGTGGCAGATTATCAAACGGAAGGCTAAGGCCTGAGTAGACGCTCGAGCGGGGCATCCGAGTTAAGCAAATGTAAAAGTATGCGCGTGGCTTGAAATGTCTTGCACGCTCGACGCGCCGCTGCCCGCCCCGCTCGGCGCGCCGCTCGACGCTCGCCACTCAGGCCGCACACTAAGTTTACGCAACCAAGTATATTTTATATTTTAACGATCAACGGGTATCGTTAAAATATACAGATATTACAGATACTTCTTGTTTTAAATAAATGGATAAACTTCTACTGCAGGGTACAGTGAGCCGCGGAAAATACAGGAAACTAAAGAATGAACGTAACCAGCTGAAAGAGAAGTATCAGGAGCTGCGGAACAAGTATTACTGGCTTGAGGAGGAGGCTCTGCTGCTGATGAAGATGGTGACGAGGGAGCCCGCGGCTGCTGGAGACGAGAACCGACCGACGCGTGAGTCAATAATCACCTAATAAAAAAAACGAGTTTAACCGATTTCTCCGAGATTCTATCGTCACGGTTTGTTTTAAAGTCGTTAAAAAAAAGAATCATCGGAATCGGTTGGCGTGGTATTGAGTTATTCGTTTATTTGTACATTTGTATTGCTTCATACAAAAAGACTTAAGTATATGATTTTCTCATGGATGACTGTCAGAACTGGACTAAACTAAAATGGGACCAATTGGTGAGCTTTGCTTAGAAATAAAACAAGAATAATTAAAATCGGTTTACCAAGTGGGAAATTCTGTGGTACACAATAAACATAAAAAAAGTAAAAAAAACATAGAGACGAGTTGCCTCCTCCTTTTTTTGAGTTAGTTTACTGGTAAATAGATACAGTAGAAACTTATTAAACACAGTATATCTACAGTGCTATGCATTTACTTTTCTAATAAAAGTAGATAATAGTTTTGCTTGTGACACGTGCACTAGGCTATGCCTGTATCGCAGGATGACACGAACATATACATATAAGATTGCCAAATATTTAGTCGCTAGAGTGCGCTAAAGAATCAATATTTAAATTTTACCTCTAAATGTTTAAATCTATGAGGTGAAATTACATCGCAATTTTCATCGCATTCATACACAGTATAATGTCTGTCCTTGTGTATGCTTACATCTTTAACACTACGCAACCGATTTTAAAACGGTGTTTTTTACAGATAGAATGATTCAAGTTGTTTACATTTTTTTTTGTTTTTTTTTTAATGACGAACATATTAATACCTACATAATTGCCATAATTGGATATATTTCAAAAATGTATTTGTTTGTTACGACACAAGTGCAAAAAACATGAAATTCTAATCGAGTAGCGATGTTTGTAAATCGACACGAGTTACGAATTTCCTTTTTGCACGTGTCTCGTACAACGTTTTTTAGTACAGATGGCCCACGTACGACGTAACATGATCCACTTCTCGCACTAGAGCCTAAGGCAACATCTGTACTAAAAAATCATATTTATTGGTTTCCTTTTGCAGAACTGCGTCCCAAATTGTAATGCGTGATTTTAACACAAGCAGAGTTGCCGCGACCGGAGCCGGCGCCGAGCCCCGCCGACGCCGCCGCCGACGCCGACGCCGACGCCGACGCCGACCCCGACCCCGCCGACCGCGCCGGGCCGAGCCATGCGAGAGTGGTGTCAACTCAAGTACAGAGTAAAGGAAAAGGTAGGTTTATCTAACATCTCAAACTTTGTACACATCGTGTTTTTTTATTTTGATTAAATTCGAGACATTGCTTGGTACATTTATAGAAACTATACACTGAAAAAAATATTTAACTGAACTACTTTGGCTATTTCATCATTAACCATAATTCGGTATGGCGTTACTAAAGTTAATTTCTATTAACAAACAGGTTTGCGTATTAAAAACCAAACGGATAATGTTATTCTAAGTTGGGCTATTCGTAAATAAATGCTTGTATACGTCTTACATTAAAACAGTAAACAAATTCAAGTGTTCACATGTAAATAAACCGCTTGGTCTAATTTAAGAGTAAGCATTGACAATATGCAACAAAAACCAAGTCCTAGCTTCTAACAAAGACGATGTTATTATCCATAACATAAAATTGTTTAGATTTAACTCAACAATGATTTGCTATTATAATACATAGTTTTGTTACATATAACCAGTTTTGTCTAGTAGAGTAAAACCAAATACGGGTTTGCTACTCTAGCAGACCATTCGCTTTATCTAACCAAATAAAATACAATGTGTAACCAAACGTACTTCATTATATAGACAATACTTAGCATAGAAATAACCAAACGCTTTTTTTGCGTTGCGTATGACATATGTATGTCAAGTTACTTGAATATTCCAAAATGGAAGTTGTACCTCCACCAGCAGACACCCTTGGAGACTACCTTCGGGAATGAGGATTAGAAGGTTACATAAGGACATTTCAAAACATGTCATGTCTTTGTAAACCAAATAATTTTAATTTCTTCATTTTCCTTGTAATCAAAGAGACTCTGAAGCTAATGTATCAAGCAAAATAATGGAATTACTCGTAAAATAATTTAGAAAAATAAATTGGTTTACAAAGATACTCTGTGCAATGAAAACCTATAAAGTGATGCAAAAAGTACTGTTGCTCGCGATTGTATTATTGATTGATTGATTATTTTGATTACTATACCGTTCTTATAAATTAATATGAATGTTTCTATTATTTGAATGTTTCTATTATTACAATTAATAAAGTTAATTAAAATGCTCGTTTAGTGTTACTTATTTTTGGGTAATCATCGATGTGGCTTATACACCCTACTTGTAGTTAAATGAGTTGTAAATAGGGCTCACTGCCTGTATAAAATCCAGTACGTCTCATCACCCAGGGGATAAGAAAGGTGACGATGAGACGTACTGGATTTTATACAGGCAGTGAGCCCTATTTACAACTCATTTGATATTTGTCTGTATATGAACCACGTATTTTTGTCATGTATATATAACCTATTCATTTGGTTAGAAGTAGGCAAACTATTTGGTCAAAATAATTTAAACATTTGGCTGTATATGAACAACGTATTTTTGTCGTGTATAACCTATTCGTTTGGTTACATGCAGGCAAATAATTTGGTTAAATATAATGAAACAAATTGCTTAAAATAATACTCTAAATTGGTTATAGGTAACAAAAAAGTTATGTTAAACATTACTGAGCCAGTTGGTTTAGGCGTAGCAGAAAATTTGATTAAAGTAAGTTGTGAATTCAGTAAGATTTTGACAAACAGTAAATTTGTTATCAACATACAGCACGTCTACAATAACTGAATTGTAAACTAAATATAACTGAACTTATGGTAATATACAACAGACAGTTTTCACACGATATAACTAATATTGTTTAGCAATACGCAACATCAATTGTTTAGTAGAAAATTAACCGAACTGATTTTGGTAAGATATTGCCTTACTTCGCTCGTCACTTTTTTTAAGTTACAGGTTGACGAAAGTTCGGTTACCATTAACAAATTATTTTTTTCAATCTGGTGTAGGAGCATTCCATGATAACATCTACTTTTTGTCGCTTACGACTCGCTATGGTAGCTACCCTTATAAAATATGCTAGCTGCTAGGAAACACTGTCAATCTTAAAGCCTTGAAATGTTATTATGCCGTAACTCAGCTTACTAATTTAATTTTTCAAAAGTATTGAAAAGACAGTGTCGCTTACGACATGTTTTCATGGAATGCTCCTGTATAGCTTTCTGTAATAGATACATCTTACACAAATCGACCTAGTCCCACGGTAAGCCGAATTTAGGCTTATGATGTCGGTACCAAGCGACGATATAATAACAGATAGATACATATAGATTCTTAAATACACAGCCAATACCAAGGACCAAATATTTGTGATTCGCCGGGATCCGAACCCGCTCCAGAAGCTGACAATGTAATCCCTTGTGTTCCAGGTCTCGGCTGCGGCTTTTGCGGCAAGCACTTCCCCTCCTGCGCGTCGCTCGACGCGCACGTGCGCGCGCATCTGCGCAAAACTTCCTAAACACATTTCGGAAATTACGTATATATTTATTGAATAAACAAGTCAATCTACTTACAAAATACTTAAAACTAGTCAAAAAGACCCCCGCGAGTCGTCCCCGGTGCAAAGGTGCCCATCACACTAGCCGCGTTGCCACGCTGAATGGCAACGCTGAATGGACAATCTTTGCACCAGGTACGAACCCGCGCGAGCGTCAGACCCTCTCTCCCTAATACGTCGTCCCACTTCCCTTATAAAATCAATAGAATCTGCCCCCCAACACCCAGTCGTTTCGAACGCAAGGGGTACAAAAAAATAACTGCCCTCTAACGTCCCATACTTATCACGTTTTTTTTGGGCGGCAAAATCTGCAGCGGCACCAGCCGATCGCACCGTCCGGCTTAGATGTGAGGCGGCAAAGGTACTAACGCACGTGGCGTCCCATAATAGGCACCTCCCCCTCTGCCACGGTACTAATGTTAAACCGTCCGGTCTTTTGCCATCGGTGCGGCACAGGCCCGAGGGCTCAAGGACGCAAGGGATGTTGGCGGATATCAGGGCTCTCCTCATGATATCATTGAGGGCGTGGTGGCGTGGAAATCTACCCGAACAACGACAACAACTTAACGCGTGATGGCCATTGGCCTCCACCCTGGAGCCGCAGATGCATATATGTGGTTCACAAACATTGCAGCCCAGGCGGAGAGCAACTGCCACCCGAAAGGAGTTGTTGTCGAGAAATGTTCCAAAATGTGGAGCAGGCACCGCATGTAACCACGCCCCTGCTTCAACCCTCGACACCGTCTTTAGCCTCGCCAATTTCACCCCCTCAACCGCATCCATAAGTCCTGTAAGAGCGTCCTTGGCCCCAAAATCATCGCTCGCTGCACCCACGGCGCCTCGGGCAGCGATGCAGATGGGTAACGAGCGATAATGATAACCCGATCTCCTTGGCAACTCAAGATCTTAGAAACCAGGCCACTCACTCCATTCGCTGACGCCAAAAAGGCGGGCACACCAACGTCCTCCGCACGCCGCAGACCGAGCCCACCGTACCGTATGGGCAGAGACGCACTGACTATCCGACAAAGACACATTTAAAATTGGCTCTGCCGTATCCCTCAACGCAAGATCCAAATCGATTTTGTCACTCGGACACAACCACGTAGTAACTCAATGTCGCAATAAATAAGTGATTTTAGGCACCGCGAAGCACATACGTAGAAGGATCAGAGCTACATGGGCACTAATGTTTTTAAGGCGTTCCTGGGCGAGCAAAAGGAGACGCTTCCTAGTCTGTATCGCACTGGAGATAGCGTCCTGAAATATTGGCGAACCCAAAAGGAAAAAAGTTTCATGCGACAGCTCCTTAAGACCAGGAAGCAAAGATCTAAAAGAAGAAGAGAGGAAGGGCAGCTTTCGGAAATTAAACTATTCACTTATGGCGCAGTAAGATGTAAATAAATAACTAATTAATATAAGTATTAGAAGTAGCTGTTGGAGTCGATTGCAAAAAAAATTACACAGTTCAGGCCTTCGTCAATTAATCATAGATCATACTAATTATAGCGTGTACACTTTCCGACAACCTTTGGCAGTAGAAAAAAACCGGCCAAGTGCGAGTCGGACTCGCGCGCGAAGAGTTCCGTACCATTATCAATTAAAAAAATACAGTTAAATCAACCTACCTCAAAAACTATAGGAGATAATTTAATCAAACTAAAAATCGTTGATAGAGTTTACTAATGTGCATAACATATATTTTTTTAATTTTATACCGCGTAGTTTAAAAAATAGAGGGGGGGGACTCATTTTTCAGACTTTGAGAGCTGAATCTCGAAAACGATTTGCTTTAATAAAAATAAGATTCATAAACCTTCATATCATTTTCAAAGACCTTTCTATTAATACCCCACACGCTTACATACAGCTAAAAAAATTGTTCTATCCCTCAGTTACATGTATGGAGGGCCCCCACCCCAATAGTTTTTTTTACAATTTAGTGTCATAATCCTGTAGCGCTTCATACAACACATATGCTTACCAAATTTCGTTACTGTAGCATTTATAGTCTCCGAGTAAATCGGCTGTGACAGACGGACAGACGGACGGACAAACGGACATAACGAATCTATAAGGGTTCCGTTTTTGCCAGTTTGGTTACGGAACCCTAAAAACGGTATCGTAATGGAAAAAACATTATGGAACATTTTTTTTCTCCTATTAGAATCGTAAGAGCTCTTGATCCTGAGTAGAACAAGCCCAAACTTGTCCGAATTAAATAATAACAAGGTCATTTCAACAACGGTTTGTGAAAACGCCCATTTTCTCTGCTTAATGATTCCGCACCCAATGTAAGTTTTTTTTATAACTCAGCAATGGAAGTTACTAAATAAATGTTCTCATAAAAAGGTTTTGGTATTGTTCTTTATTTCCAAGCCTTAGGGCTTTGTATATCACTTGCGTTATAAAATTCTGTAATATCATCTTTTTCTCTTTGACATACTGCATTATCCTTGTTACAATTTTAACCCTTAAATGCATGATTTTTTCTTTTTGTTCCAAAAACAAAATGTGCATACCTATTAGCGTCGCAAGCAAGAGAAAAATAGAAAAAAAAATCTGTGGAAATATTTTGGGTGGAATTTGTACTACTAATCAACATTTTGATACATCATATAATTAAATTTTTCTGTCTGAATCTGTCTGAAATCTTTCTGAATCGCGTAGCCGATGGGTTCAGGCATCAGCCATAAAAGCTCGAACATGGGTTCAAATCCCAGTTCCGACGTTGGCGAACATTGTCATTATTCTTTATTACATGAAATATTATTTATAATTAGCATTTGAATTCAAAATATTTTCCTTCTCTTCATAATGTCATTCCAGGTGGCTTATGATGGTCCCGTTTTATCCATTCCTCGTGTCACTTTTGCACTTGCATACTTGTTAGAACGTGACGGCAATGACGACAAACGATTAGAGGCGGTACCATCATAAGACTACTGCTTAATAATTACTGTAATTTGTCGCATGGTGACAGTACTAACAATGCGTTTTCGCCATCTTCTCGTAGCTGTCACGAGAGCCGACTAAGGGTCTCCGCTAGCAGACACTGACTACCCGGCACGGATGTTCGTCTAACATGAAATTGTATTAACGGCGGTAACTGAAGCGGGCGCGTGCGCCGGATTTGATACTGGGCGGGAGCGTCCGCTAGCGTAGGATTGAAGTGTCACTGAATAATTTGTAGAAAATTTATAACGGGCAATAGCATCATCATAGTTCACACGACCCGGCACACTGCGATCATCAACCAGCTTGCTCAATGTGGCGATTATGGGCATTTATCTCCTAATGCGTCTATACGCATAGTTATGAGGAGAAACCTACGTCCAGCAGTCAATCGAGAGAGGTTAAAGATGTGATGTAATAATTGTTGGGAAGTTGTTGCTAGCCAAACATCCAGGAAAACAAAAGCCCCGGTTCCCGATATCATATCGTGTCACATAATACAATAAAGTCACATTTTGCTAATAATGTTCAATATTCCTCATAGTTACAAACACCTTCCTGCTGATTTAAGAAGCACTATTCACGCAACAGAAGATTCCAAAAACTAGAATGTCCTTTCAAACAAGATCATGCAGTAAAACATTAAACTGTCCTTATATTCCTACTGATAGAAACAAAACCGGTGAAGCTGACGCTCATTAATTCAATTGAAAATAAATACTTGTTGCTGACCGACACGTTTTGCGATAATATTATATTTATATCACTCCAGGAAATTAATAAAGTACCTAATACCAATTGCACCGAGCAAATTCGATTTTGGTTACCTAGTTGTGTTTGTTACTCGTAGATTTTATTAGGTACCTACATAAATAATATACACCGTGATTTTTAATAACCCGAAAGATTTTAACAGTGCGTTCCTGACCACATTTAGAAACTATAATGTCGTATAAACTTTTCTGGATATCGCCTAGTTTCAGAGTTATTACCTATTAAAAAAAAACGTATTTTCTAATTATAACTCGGTACAAAAGGTCTTTTTAACAGCGTTGGTGCCATTATGGAGAATAGTCTCACTAACCTTATTAATAGATGTCGAAAAGTGAGAAATAAAACCTTTTAAAAATGAGGTTTTTGTAAAAAAATAACCTTAACACTCATTGTAAGTGCTAGTTTCATGAATAACTTTTACTTTTTATGTTAAAATACATTCAAAAATTAAATAACAATTGAAAAAAAAAATTTTTTCGCCAAAAATGACAAAAGTCATATAATATTTTTTGTTTGTTTTTACATCAAAAATGCGTGGTTAAAATCTTTCGGGTTATTAGAGATCACGGTGTATACTTATGTAGTTTCACCTGTCCCGATTTTTGTTGGTATCAAACATCAGCCTTTTAGCAAAACCGTCCCACTTTTTTGCTTACCCTTAAGAATGGAATCGGCTTGCACCTTGATAAACGAATTAGTAAATATTTAAGCGCCCTTATAGCGAGCGACAAAGTCGGACGTTTTACTAAACCACTCGCAAATCTTACAAGTTTTGTCCACTTTGGAGCTAAAATGTTGTACACATAGGAGTTTGTACATAAGTCGCATGAAAATGCGCTATGATGCTATCATGAAGCTGGGTCTGATGATAGAGTCGGCAGGTGGCTACAGGAACTTGGGAATGGGACGATGGCTCGTTAGTTGTAGGCGTTGTAGCTCGTTAGACTATCTATTTAGTACTAGTTGAATGGGTCAACCTTGATCAATTATTGATATCAAAAATAAAATAGGTTTGGCTTGTGCATTTTTAAATTAAATTGTCAAAATCTCTGTCGATATTTCATATGTAGTATATATGTATGCATATGAGGAAATATTCAACAAAAATCCTGTATATAAGCAGGTACACTGCAGCCCTGCGTCATTACGTTTGTGCTTTCCACAATGTGTGCGTGGGTTCTGTTAATGGTGTCGCTGCTGGTGTCCCGCGCCGCTGCTGCAGGCTACAGCCAGCATAGCGGGGCACACGGTCACCGCGCCATCTGCCTCGTCGACCAACCAACACCCACGATAACAATGAACGTTAACTACTGGGAGATAATACCGTATGGGATAGACGTCGTGTTTTACTGTTCCTTCAAAGATGTAGCAAACATCACCATTAAATTAAATGGAGAGTTATTGCCAGCAGACGTAATCAATACAACCACCGTGCAAAAAATAATGAAACGTCAGAACTTTGGTGATTACATATTTAGCTGTATAGACGGGATAACTGATTGTGAAAACTCTGCGACCGTTTATATCCGTCCCGCGGTGACCGTCGAGTCGACAAGGGGTCAGCGGGTGCTAAATAATGAATACGATTATGCTTACTCTTATTTTGTGCCTTTCGGGGATCTGTATGACGTGGTGTGCAGCGGGCCTGACAGCGCGACTCTCCGGATTACAAATGATAGTTTGTTGTGGCTACCAACACAAGTTATCAATCGTACATCGGTGAAGTACCGCGCCCAGGCGGACCAAGTCGGACACATACAGTATTTGTGCTGGGGAAAAGGAAAAACAGAAGACGGAAAAGTCCGCAACGTGGCTGGAGACGTAGATGTTACAGTGGAACATTACCCGAAATGTGATAATTTTTGGTGCATTATTCAGGACTGGCGAGTACTAGAATGTTCCTGGCAGTATCCGCCGGATAAGTACACATTTCTTTTGTTTTATACTGACGTCGGCGATGATAAAGCAACGAAGATCCACAACAATTACAGTCCAGGGAAGAGAAATAACACACATCTGTTAGATGTTCAATCGTACGGTCACGAGTCATATTTCTTTAATCAAAAGTTTTCTTTAAATCTGCAGACTTGTTCCGACATGTTTTGTTTTGATGAATCGTTTAATATAAGTACCAATTCAGTCATCAAACAATACCCTGTGGTGGCCATTCAAATATTACAAGCGAAATCACACGAGGCTGTTCTGGGCTGGTTCAGTGCGTATGTACGGGTTCCGCATGCTTATGACTCGGACTGGTACATGAGTAAATGCTACACTTGTGCATATAAAGTGGAGTTTCGACTGGTGGAGTCCAGAGACGAATGGCGACAGGCCAACATGACGTCAGTGCGCTGCGACGGTAATGGAAGGTGTGAGTTTGTGCTGCCGCTCCCGTACCCGGCCGCGGAGTACGAGGTGCGAGTGTCCACGAGGCACGCGGACGCGACAGACGACCGCGTGTGGTCGGACCCCGAGTCCGTGCGCGTGCGCACGAAGCCAAGGGTGCCGTGTGCGTGCGCGCCGCTCCACACGCCGGCAGACGCCGCTGTCTCCGCTGACCCGTCTCCGTGTGACGCTTGTAAACTCGCAGAAGATATTGTTAAAGCGAGCTTGGACTTAAAAGACAAAGTCAAACGTATAATGCGGGAAAAACGTACAAAAGCTATCAACATTTATGAATCATTAAAAATGAAAGAAGAAGCAGAAAGGATATTAAGCAGTTACGGAGTGATTGGGAAATAATCCGTGACTCTTCTGTTCTATTCACTAACGCCTGTAGTTATGATGGTACCGCGTTTAATCGTTTGTCGATTGCCGTCACGATATATTAAGTTTGCAAGTGCGAAAGTGCCGAGTAGCACGATAAATGGATAAAACGGGGTCATCATAAGCCACCTGTTAAAGGATAGACTCGATTAACGATAAACGACTAATATTGACGATGAAATTCATGTTCCGGCAGATCCGGACGCTGTTCCTAGAAAAAATAGTATTTTCAGTTCAACAATCGTAAAAATGTGACTTACGATACGACTACGACCAAAAATAAAATATCCAATTTGGAAATGTCTGCGTCTGTAGTAATGCATTAAGTATTAAAATGAAAGCATATTATTTTACTGACAACTTTTACTGTCTATCTCCCTCCTCTACTAAAGGTTTATAGTACATTCTGCATAGTGTTGTGAATTGAAGCGTCGAGGCGTAAAGTAAAAGCCTCGAGTCGCGACTGCTGAGTCTACAAGCCTCGAGCCTTAAAGCCTCAAATAAAAATCTTCGTGTTAACGTCATAAAACACATAAGACTCGAGCTTTAAAGCCTCCTAAGTCTTCAAGGTTCAAGTTTATAAAGTTAGAAGCGTTTCGAGTCTTAAAAGCTTCAAACAAAATAATATTGTTTTTATAGTTATACAAGGTCATCATAGATCCGATAGATACGAGTACATAGATACATAATTATACAGACATACTTGAAGGGTGTAGTTATTCCTGACAGAGTTGAGTTATACTCGTTTCTGATTAATTCGCATACGTGGAATACGATTTTCGTGTCCATTCTTGGATCCAAGATGGCGGGTTAAGTTAGTACCGTTTTCGGATTAGGAAAGATTAGAACAAATCTTAGAATTATAACTAACCTGAGACTCAAACATATTAAAATATCATCGAACCGAGTTACTCACGCATTTATGTCGATGATTGCTCGACATGTTGCCACGAGGACCTTCTTAATGGGTCGAAACATGTCGAGCAATCATCGACTTAAATACGTGAGTAACCCGGTTCAATAATATTTTAATATATTAGAACAAATCATTTATTTTCCTTCAAAGCTGTTGGCTTTTTTGGCGATATACATAAAAAAAGATTACAATAAGTTTTGAATGGGGTTTTTAACAAAATCACCGCTATTTTTGTTACATCCTGTACAAAGCAATATAATCCATCTACTTATCTATAAAATAAAAAGACAGTCATGCAGTCATTATCATATTTATATCATTGTAGTAAGTGCGTACGAAACGGATGAGTAGGGCAAAGAACGTGATCGTAGAGATAGCGTCATTAAAGGATTTATTTATACGTCGATAAGATAGATAGCCGCACATTTTTCTTAATTATATTTTCATTAAGTACATTATCTTTTTTCGAACTGTCACCAAAAGTATCGCCAATATGAAATTTGATATGGGAAACAGGTTCTACACGTACGTTGTTTCATACACAACATTCCCGCAGAATATTGGTCCATAGAAAATGTTTCTCGTATTTCCATTTCATAGAATGATCATTTTTCAGAGTTCTTACATTGTACAATCTGTTCCAACAATTTTTTTTATTGTT
This sequence comes from Thaumatotibia leucotreta, assembly GCA_025490895.1. NCBI lineage: Eukaryota > Metazoa > Arthropoda > Insecta > Lepidoptera > Tortricidae > Thaumatotibia > Thaumatotibia leucotreta. The sequence continues at coordinate 32,199 of JALPQI010005860.1, read as the reverse complement.
CAGATATTTCGTTCTTAGAATTTCATTTCATAGCGTATTCAATCATATATGTATTATTAATCCGTATAGTATTTTTGTGTCTATAACAATTGCTTTAAAAACTTAATATTCATAGAATGTTGTTTTGTCATTGTATCAAAGTTTATATTTTTTATTCAGTCGTAATCAAACTATTTTGAAGGCCCTCTGCATCTCCGGGGTGCCATAGGACAACAACAACAACATTTATCCGTATATTACTAGTTACATATTACAAAGGTTACCTATACATTCTTACCATGAACAGAAAAGATATCCTACAATTTTATACCTAATGTTTTTAAATACCTAAGGAACTAACGCCTATCAATGAATAATCTAAGTTTAAAGTACCTATTGGATCTTAAGTTTAAAATACTAAAAGCTATATCACCAAAATTTGATAAACCAAAATTTAAAATACCCAGTGGTCATAATCATAATACTGTTGTCCAAAGAATTTTAGTAAGCGATTTAGACATGGGAACCGGTCGATGAAGCCCCGCTGCGCGGGGCTTCTATTTCTGATCAAAGGGATAAAAGGTACCTAACGAACCTATCCAGGTTAGAGTTGGAGAGGTACCAGTTGGTTATTTTTGTAGGGAGGGCAAATCAGTGTCTACGTAACAAAAATACATTAAATATTACTCATTAGGTAAGAAAATATCACAATGCAATAAATTTATTTGCAAAGTCTAAATATAATATGTATAAATACTAAAAAAATAGTATGGGAAAAGTAAATAGGGGAACTAAATATTATATAAACTAGTAACTAAAAAACAACAATCTATGAAATCAGTGCCTACAAAACAAAAATATATGAAATGTAATTCTAGTGTTTGGTTACTTTGTAAAGTAAAAAAGTTACATAGCAATGTACATGAAACTGAATGTTTGCGAAATATGTTTTAAGCAATTGAATAGTCTATGAAACAATAATATTGGAACAGAAAGTAAATAATCCAAATAATGTGTGAAAAAAATTCTGTGAAACGAAATTCTATGAAACAGTGTGCCACCGTGGTGCCATCAGTTTTCTGACAGCATGTTGGGTCTTTTCAGTCTTTGTATGCTATTTAAAGACCATACAAGTTATGCAAAACAATAATTAGACCTACGGATGTTATACAAATTATCTACTTGGAAATAAATTTATAGATTAAAAAAATATAGACCTAACAGACTTTAGAATATAAAATATATATGCGAAACAATCTTTCTATCAAAAAAGAAATATGCTACTCAATATTACACAAAACATTTTTGACGATGAAATTTAGGACCATACAATTTAAGATCATACAAAATGTATGTTTGTATTATGTAAACTGTAAATTAAGGTTGTTGTGAATTTATAAACATGGATTAGCCAAACTAAGTGCATTCCCATTGCCAGTGAAGTTTTGGGACACTGACTAAATACCCTAGGAGATTTTTTTGTATTTTGATTCCCTTACTATTCCGTGGATTGGTACATAACGAAGGTGGTGATTCAGTCAGGTACATATTGGGCAGTGGCGTAACAATAGGGTGGCAGGGCTGGCAAAATGCCACGGGCCCCCGACCCAAAAGGGCCCCGGCCTAAGAGGCAGTGAATTTAAATTTAAAATTAAACTGAGTACAGTGTCACGATTTTTACTGATTGGGCCGCATAAAAATAATTTGCCACAGGCCCCAGATGGTAAAGTTATGCCACTGATATTGGAATATCTTACCCTACTGTGACGTCATGGGTCAAAGTCTAATCATGATTATAATTTTCATATTACTGATATAATTATTTATACTTATCATCGGTCACAGTCTAATCACGATTATAATTTTATCATTTTACTGATATATTCGTACTTAAGTTTGATAATTATGATAAATGTCAAACACCAATATGTCCATCCTATTTAAGGAGGTTCTGGGTTTTACAATAAAAAAGCAGTCAAGAGCATGTCGGGTTATTCATAATACAGTATTCTCTAGTTGCTCTACGAAATATGGAATCCTTAAAATATATACTACAAATAAAATTGAAGTAAATAAAACAATGATAATGGATAACATCGCTATAATATCGTCAGTAGTAATATAAATTCTCGTAATGTAACCGCCAAAATGACGAAATTGAGTTATGTATACGTTTCGACTGCAAAAGGTTTAGCAGGTTAACCGAACAAGAGGTGCCTTACCGTGGGGTGCAGACTAGGGTGGGAGGCCGGTTCCGGCTTTCTATACAAATACGGAATTCCCGGTTCTTGCCATACAAATTCAGAACCGGGACCCTTTTCTCTAGTGGGGACAAACTCAATATTTCAGGTGGTATACTAGCTGACCCTAAACACTACATGCTTAATATCAGCATGGATATTGTAAACAACCCCCCCCCCCCCTAAATAGAAATGAAACTAAATTATAAATATACCTTTTTTTTACTAAACATAAATTTTATACAGTTAAATATAATTGATAACTTGATGCTAAATTGATAGCATAATAATAAATTGAACTTAATACTAAATTATAAATTGGCCAGTGATCGTCTAGTCTAGGGTAGGACGCCTATGTTGTGAACCGTATAGTAACAAAGATTCTTTAATGTGAAACAAGCTAAACCTTTGGACACAAAACAAATAGATATTTGAACATGTAATAATAAAAGGAAATGACTATTTATTGAAAGGAAAACGTGACATTTTTATTATTGATCTTGAGGGGAATATTAAAATAGATAGTTTTACATTATTAAGCACTGAAATTTAAGTTTATTGGTTAGTTGAACGATAAGTAATGTAGGTAATAAAATATATAATGTGAAAAATTAAACAATAAAAATAAAATTCCTCAGAGAGGAAAATCCCCGACCATCTAAGTGACCTCTGTCAATTGACTGGAACTTCTAACAAATTTATTGCTTTTAACCCTAACACATCTGCTAGCTAAATTAACAATTCCAGCAATTTTGGGTGGGGTAAAGAGGTACGTTAAACCAACCAGTGTGGGGTCGCCCCCGTCAGTTGGGCTTCCTTACTACCACTAGCTAAACTTTACAGTGCTTCGGAACCTAACTGCAATGCAAACAAAAGGAAAAGATGAAAAGAAGCACCAAGTATTCATACGTGTATCATTATATTGCAGTTTAACCCCAAGCTAAGCCTAGCTACAGCTAATACTCAAATTCTCCAGGGTCTAAAGGTGAAAAGCAAGCACTTTTGTTAATAATAATGATGATTGATACATTCGTTCTCTCTGAATGATCAACCAAGATGAGCGTTCCTTCTGCTCTATAAGATCCAATGCACTGCTTCGCCTCGCAAATGGACCTTAAACAGTCTGCCCAAAACTCTTTGGATCAGTCTGTAGCTACTGGACTCAACTTGACAGAATCATTGTTACTTTTATATTATAGTGAACACCTTTAATAGTTGACACAGTGCATCGCTTGACGCCCCTCCACACTAGAGAATTAGAGAACCTAGAAAACCAAAACAAATTAACTAACAACAGCCCAGAATTGAATTATATTATTAGGCTCTGTTAGAGAATAAAGATTTTAAAGTTACTTTAGAATGAATGTTATAATTACCCATCCCCAAATGAATGACTAACTCTACTGACTGATGTTGGGAAGAAACTAGGTTGACTCACCATAATTTCCAGTAAAAATAAGGTATAACATTAAAATAGATCAGAATACTTGACATAACATAATTTGGGCAGAGCTTCGCCCTCCAGAGAATCCATTACTTAAGGAGACGGGATCTTAACTGTTTCGCGATCAAAACGGAAGAACCCTTTCTATGGAAAACCTCAGCTTTTTATACAGAAATTTTATGACAAAATCTGTCGAAAATGCTTTCATAAATTTTGAATATTTGAATTTGATAAATAAAAATATGTGAAACCAGACATGTATAATAATAAGCCCGTATTAAACTGAATACAACAATTTACAACAAAGGTAAATTGTTGATAATTATTATAAATTAATTTAATATTTTGTGGAATAATATAACATAAATAAAATAAAAATGTGCATCAGATTTATCGCAATACAATGTCGTGGAAGGTGAGGTACGGCTTTAACAACAAATGACGTTGCCATTTGCCATTAATGTCATAATCAGCAAACATTAATATTTCATAACAAAATAATTATTGTTTGGACAAACGATATTTATTTCAGGTCTCTGAGAATACATAATCATAAAATGTATTTATTATACATCAAAGAGTCGTCAGAATGCAATTGTTGTAAATTATGAATGAATAACAAATCTATCTACAAAATGGTAAGCTGCATTTGCATGATATTATAGGCAATAGCTGTCCAAAACTGTTAGTAGCAGTTTTGGGACAGTCACAATTCGCCCCCGATTTAAGTTTTGCAATGAAGCGCCGTACAGTGATTCATGAGAAACTTCAATCTAAACTCTCAAAATAATTAAATAAATATCGATATGTCGATATCTTGGAACAGCCACAATCGCCCCCGATTTAAGTTTTGCAATGAAGCGCCGTACAGTGATTCGTGAAAAACTTCAATCTAAATTCTCAAAAGAAGAAAACTAATAAATCCATGTCTTGGATCATTTACAATTCGCCCCCGATTTAAGTTTTGCAATGAAGCGCCGTACAGTGATTCGTGAAAAACTTCAATCTAAGTTCTCATAAGAAGAAAACGAATAAGTCCATATCTTTGATCAGTCACAATATATTGGGTTATTATTTAGCTATGATTAGCGGTTTTGGTCATAAACCTTCATCATCATCATCATCATCATATCAGCCGAAAGACGTCCACTGCTGAACATAGGCCTCCCCCAAAGATTGCCACAATGACCGGTCCTGCGCCACCCGCATCCAGCGGACTCCTGCTACCTTCACCAGATCATCGGTCCACCTTGTGGGGGGCCTACCCACGCTACGCCTTCCGGTACGTGGCCGCCACTCAAGAACCTTCCCGCCCCAACGGCCATCGGTTCTACGCGCAATGTGCCCCGCCCACTGCCACTTCAGTTTAGCGATTCGGAGAGCTATTTTGGTTACTTTGGTTCTGCTGCGGATGGTCTCATTTTTAATCCGATCACGCAGAGAGACTCCTAGCATAGCCCTCTCCATTGCCCTTTGGGTGACTTTGAGCCTTCTTATACTGTAAGCGGCCACGTTTCAGTACCGTATGTCATCACTGGCAACACACACTGATTAAAGACTTTCGTCTTCAAACACTGCGGAATATTGGACGAAAATATGTGTTGTAGCTTCCCGAACGCTGCCCAACCGAGTCGGATTCGACGATTGACCTCTTTCTCGAAGTTGGACCTACCTAACTGGGACCTGGGACCATACTCATAAACCTTATTAGTACCTTATTTTATTATTTAAATAGCAATTCTTTTGTTTTCAACAGTGCACACACACACACAAAAACTATTGACATGTGCTACCCGTTTAAATGTTTCGAATACGTATTTTATGAAAGTACCGCTTGCCCAGCGTGGCGATTATGGGCATTTACCTCCTAATGCGTCTTATACGCATGGTTAATACGAGAGGCCTACGTCCAGCAGTGGACTGTGATAGGCTGATGACGTGACGTGACGTGACGACCTAGTTTTACGAAATGGAAATAAAAAAGCACGCATTAGAAGTGTTACCGCGGGTCCCTCTCTGGACACCCGCCGCGGGCCAGCGAGTCCGCGACGCCTAAGAGCCTACGCTAATAGTTTTACTTACTCAATTTTATTTGTAGTATATATTTTAAGGATTCCATATTCGGTAGAGGAACTAGATAATACTGTATTATGCATAGCCCGACATGCTCTTGACCGCTTTTTTATTGTAAATCCCAGAACCTACTTAAACAGGATGGCCATATTGGCGTTTCACATTTATCATAATTATCATACTTAAGTACGAATATATCACTTATATCATAAAATTATAATCGTGATTAGACTTTGACCGATGACAAGTACGAATATATCAGTACTATCATAAAATTATAATCATGATTAGACTTTGACCGATGACGTCACAGTCGGGTAAGATATTCCAATATGTACCTGACTGAATCACCACTATATTTTCTATCCACGGAATAGTAAGGGAATCAATATACAAAAAATCTCCTACGGTATTTAGTCCGTGTCCCAAAACTTCACTGGCAATGGGAATGCACTTATTTTGGCCAATCCGTATTTATAAATACACAACAACCTTCATTTACTGTTTACACATAAAACAACCGTGGTAAAAGACTGACCGTGACTAAAGTATAAACATTTGTGTTTGTTTTTGTATGTAATGTGTAATAATTGTGTGTAAAACATAAAATAATTTTTTTTTAACATAACATACTTCAACCGATTTCTCCAAGATCTCGTCATCACCAGAACGCGACTGATGCCAACAGGACCATCTCGGTTTATTTTGAAGTTGGTTGAAACAATAATTATCGAAATCGGTTGAATCGTTGGTTGCTATTCGGCCATTTGTCGTGCACATGGTTAATGCAAATTTAAGACTTATATTATGGTTTTATCATTGATTTCATTGTCAAAATTGGACCAAATTAAAATGGGACCAATCGATGAGTTTTAAAATAAAAAAAATAATTACTAAATCCGTTCACCCCGTCGAATGTTATGAGGTAACAAAGAATCGAATTGAAAACCTCCTCCATTTTTTTGGATTCCTTAGAAAACAAGGAACTCTTTTAGTTTCGCCATGTCCGTCTGTCCGTCTGTCCTGTTTTTTTCGGGTACCTCCCCAACTGGTGAATTAGGGATGTATTTTTTTTATTGATGTAATCCTATAATGCAAGGAATCATTAAATAGGTCTTTTAAAAAGAATGAGGGTCTTATATGAAAGTTTTTTTCTAAAGTCAATAGTTCCGGAAACAATCGCTCCAGAATAAAAAAAAATTGTGTGTCCCCCTCTAACTTTTGATCCGTGGGTCCAAAAAATATTTAAAAAAATCATGAATCGTGGGCATATAGAATACTTTAAAATAAAACTATTTCGAACATAATCGGCCTAGACATTGTCGAATAACTACGGAACTCTACATATCATCGCTGCGCCTATAAAATCCGCTATGTGATTGATTTATGACTTTGAAACTATGTAATTGATTTTTGACTTGGTATTGATTGAATTAATTAAAATACATCACATGTATGTCGGTTTTTACAGGCGCAACGACGATATACGGAACTGAGCATGGCCCGATATGCTCTCGGCCGGTTTTTTTGAAGTCGGTCGGGGTTCCAACTCTTACATCCAGCATCGTAAGCAGGGTCCGTAGGGTCACTATCAACTAAGCTACGGAAACTGACAATCTGTTAAGCTAATCAAAATAAAATTGATATTAACTGTAATAATACATAAATATTTTGTTCAATGTTCCACTTATTGCTCAAACACCCTATCCTGACGTGAACGATAAAAGAGTCAGAGTTTATTCACGATGACTCAAATAATGATTAGATACTGCAGATAGATTTTTGTATTTATATGAGAGCACGAATAATACTTTCGTAGTAGGTACAGCTAACGTGAGCGAAGTGCAAACGATTGAAATGGTGAATCAAAGAAAATATATTGTGAAGAAACAATTCCAAGGAGTCCCAAAGAGGGATGACTTCGAAATTGTGGAGACGGAACTTCCCCCCATCAGGAACGGGGAAATTCTTCTTAAAACCGAATGGATTAGCGTAGATCCCTACCAACGCGCCTACAATTATCGCTATCCTTTACCTTATGACCAATTTGGATACCAAGTAGGTGTAGTATTGGAATCCAAAGATCCTAGATACCCAGAAGGTTCAAGAGTTGTCACACATAGCGGTTGGTGCGACCACATCATTTTAAATACCAGTTCAGATAAGCTCACAGGGCTGAATACTACAAACTTCTTTGTAGATCACTACAAACTTCCTGATTTGAATGGTCTGTCCAATTCTCTAGCGGTCGGAGCTATTGGTATGCCGGGCGCGACTGCGTACTTCGGATTTCTGGAACTGTGTCAGCCGAAGCAAGGCGAGACGGTGGTAGTAACTGGCGCTGCCGGAGCAGTAGGGTCCCTCGTTGGTCAGATCGCCAAGATCAAAGGCTGCAGAGTCATCGGCTTCGCTGGCTCCGATGACAAGGTAGAATGGCTTGAGAAGGAGCTGGGTTTTGATAAAGCGTTCAATTACAAAACTGTGGACGTTATCAAGGCGCTTAAAGAAGCTGCGCCTAAAGGAGTGGACTGCTATTTCGATAACGTTGGAGGCGAAATAAGTAGCCAGATCATTTCTCAAATGAACACATACGGCAGAGTTTCAGTTTGTGGAAGCATTAGCTCTTACAACGCAGATCTACTGAATATACCAAAAGCAACTATAATCCAGCCGAGCCTAGTATTTCAGGAGCTGAAAATTGAAGGTTTCATAGTTACGCGTTGGGCTTCGCGTTGGCCGGAGGCGTTCGCGGAATTGGTGAAGTGGACGAAATGCGGTCAGCTGGTGACCAGAGAGCATATCACCGAGGGCTTCGATAAGATTTATGATGCATTTATAGGAATGTTCACTGGTGAAAATTTTGGTAAAGCTGTTGTTAAAGTTTGATTGAACAATTATAAATATTAAATGAAATAAATCAATACTCTTATTTTCTTTAGTACACACGTAGGTACAGTCAAGAGCAAAAGTAAGTGATCACCTTGTGCCTTATCACAATGGGATAAGGTCTATAATCGAACAAGAATGATCACTTACTTTTGCTCTTGACTGTACTACAGAAACATTACATAGAGGGCATCATACAGTCTTAAAAGTCTTAATTGACTTATCGACTGTTTGCTTCTTTTGCTGTCAATATGAATACAGATTTTGTACAATCACTTCTAAATCTTGTTTGGCATACTAAGTACACAAATATAATTAATATTTAAAAAAATCCTTATTTGGAAAAATAACTACAAAATAGGTACTGCATTAAGCATGGCCCGACATGGCCTTGGCCGCTATTTTATTGCAAAACCCAGAACCTACCTAGGATGGACATATTGGCGTTTGACATATCATCTCATAGTATACTTACTGAAATTTATATAAGTAATATAATAATATATCATGAATTGGTAATAAGACTTCGAGTACTTCAACCGATGAAGTCACAGTAAGATATACCAAAATATACGTGACTGAATTTCCACTACGTATCAACGGAATGGTAAGGGAATCAAGATACGGGTTTTTTCAACGTAAACGATTTATTAACGAACGAAACTACCTCCTTTCAAATACCAGAATATTTATTTATAGTTGCCGATTTCTAAGAATGAACTCTCGAGTCTCGACTAAGATCTGATTTATACTATACATATTATATTTACAAAACCTCACTCGAGCCTATGTTAGTCTACTGCTGCTGGACGTAGGCCTCTCCTATTAAGTATGCGTATAGACGCATTAGGAGGTAAATGCCCATAATCGCCACGCTGGGCAAGCGGAATGGCGATCGCAGTAATGTGTCCACTATGATGACGCTGCTGCCCATCATCAATCTTGTAGAATGGTCAGTGACACTTCAATCCCTTAGTCGACTCTTACGACACTCGCAGGAGGAGTTGGGGTGGTGACAAATGTATTCTTGATGATGATGATGTCTGCTTCCCCGATTGATGATTAATTATTCCTTAGGTACTTCTTAATCTATGTAGGTTCATACATTGCAAGTTAAATAAAAGCTTGTTAAAACAAAAATGACACTGTTTACTGGCGCTGTCTTTTTACACGACTGCCAAAAGGAGAGTATATGTGTTCAGCCCCTATGTATGTTTCATATTTTCTTTAAACGCGCAGGTCTTCGTGATCACTTAACCGTTTTTAATAGTGTAAGGTGTCATTAGAATCCTCGTGACGTCGCGGGTAACATAGGGTATGTGACGTCACGTTAAAGTCAATATGGCGGTCTAAAAATTCAATATTATCTAACCAAAAAAAATAAAAATGAAAGAAGTCTATCGAGTTTGGTATCAAAATGAAGAGCTTCAATCCACGATTATGAATATGTATATAACTTATATGTTTGTTACTTATTCTAGAAAAGCCAGATTCATTAAAATACAATTGGGTATGTCAAGTTTTTTGAAGTGGTGTAAATTATATTTTATTTGGATGATAGGCTTCCTAAGGATCACGAAAAACCAGTTATTTTATTTTTATAACTATTGATTTATTATTAATATTATTTATAATATTTTTAATTTATGGCTCACAAGCTAAACGACTTTTGCGCTACTGAAAATTAAAAAAAAACACATGCTGGTTGTCAAATATGTCACTGTCAAAAATAACTACGTCTTTCAACGGTTTTGTTCGTTCGATTGCATTTGGTGGTTTCAGTGATTTATAGAATATTTTTAACGACCTCAGCACGAATTTTGGACTCTTGATCTTGCCGCACTACTCCATGACCCCTGCACGATATTTTGGACAACGTTTGGATCTTCCTGTGACTACCTACGCTCTGCTTTTTGGACTACGTTTTCTTGCCTTTCTGACGACCCTCGCTTTGATTTTCAACAACTGCCGTTTGATTTTCAACATGAGTGGATTTGATCGAGCGGATTCAAGAAACTTGCCACAGAAGAATTTTGGAAAGACATAGTTTACCCAAAAATTTTACATAATGCAATATCTTAGTCTTGATAAGAATAAATAAATACTGTCTTAAAAAAATCTGTTACTTTAAAATATACCATACCGTGTGCTGCTACTTGTTTTCCGAACCACTCTTTGCTTAGTGTCAGCAACCTTTTCAATAACTGTAAATACAATGCCTGGTTCTTTTTTATTACACAATAGGGAATGTGTGTAGGGTAGGGAATGTATTTTAAGTTTTTTTTTGGTAGGCGCTAAAAAAGCTATCCTACCATACTTATTAATTTGACTTAATATGTCCCTCAAGGCGAATAATACGTTTGTGTATCCTTAATAATCCTATTATTTTTAAAATAAATCGCCCAAGAGCTTGTCGGCCCCTGCTCATTGTAGGATTTATGGGCCGATTATGTTCGATATAGTTTATTTTAAAGTAGGTATTGTATAAGTGACACTATTCATGATTTTTTTTCATATTTTTTTAACCCATACTTGGCACTGTATCTGTATATGAAAGTTTAGGGTTAACCTATGGATCCATGGAGACATTTTTTTTGTCCTGAAGCAGTTGTCTCCGAAAATAATGACTTTAGAAAAAAACTTTCTTTTGGGACCCTTATTCTTTTTGAAAGACTTATTCAACGATACCCCACACTAGAATTACCGAAAAAAAAAATGAAATGCACTTATCTGTTAGGGGAGATACCCGAAAAAAATTTTTTTTCTACTTTTTATTCCACTACATAGTCGGCGTAATTAATATGTATACCACATTGCAAATTTCTAGTACTAACGGCCACTGAGCTATGCTGTTCGCTCGTTTACTGCGGAACCCTAAAAATGTGATAGCGAAGGGTAAGATTGTATTTTTAAAATTAATCTATACTATAGAAAAAACTTACTTGTGTTGTTTATAAAATAAAACAAAACGATAAATTATTGAATTTTTATTATATTACTTTGCAGGTTTATGTTTATGTTTTAGGGTATTCCTTAATAACTTTTAAAATATGTGTACGTCCTGATAGATCCTTTTTTTCGGGTTCTTTAGTTGAAGTAGACGAGAAAGGACTAGTGGGCTCATACAGAGAGGATGCTGGTGAACGGCTTGCAATTGATGAAGATGGTTGACTCTCTGCCACACTTGCTCCTTCCTTAATATCAGCTGAAACTTGCACACTTCTTGTTGAAGGTTTGGCCATGACAAATTTATTTGATATAGTGATGTCGGTCTGGGTAGACATTTCTCGCTGAAAAAATAAAAACAGGTTTATTAGTGTTGTAGACTATTATCATAGTATTAGCAACCCATAGATGATACCCATTTACCCATATGGCATGAATATGTGTGCACTTTTCCACTAACACATTCGACACCGCATACCCGCCAGGTAGGCGCTCGTAAACTTCGCTCATATGCTGGCCCCACTAGGCGTGCAAGAGCCATAAACCTACGCCCCACGCCAAAGCGCCCGCCAGCCGCTCAGCCTCTTTGCTACCAGGGTTGCTACTAACAGAAAAGTTAGAAAGTCTATTTTTTTTTCTTTTGGGACATTGTAATCTTTTTTCAAGACTGATAATAGTATAAGAACATTATTTTAGAACCATCGTGCAGGTGGACTTGCTGACTTCAGCCGCGTGCCCGCCTAGCGGCGCAATCGTGGTGTGCGGTGTTGCAACTCAGGTCAACCCTTGCCTGCCTAGTGGGTTCTGTTAGTTTCTGGGTCATTGTTCAAAATTGTGGTTTCCGAAGTGTTAAATTCAGAAATGTAAACTTCTTACCGTTTTTGGAGTGATTGTTATAGATGTTTCCTTGTTGTTTACAACAGTATAGTTGAGTTTGTCATCAGTTAAAATATCCTGAAAGTAAAGAAGTAAAAATTTATAAAAAAAAAACAAATAATACTTGAAGAGGGAAAGTCAATTAGTAAATATCTAATGATATTATATACATAATTTCCAAATAACTTATTAGTACACACTGGGGCTTGAATTGGGGACCTCCAGATTGAAAGGCCTACATCTGACCACCAGGCCACCATCGCAATCTATGTATTTCCTTACATCTATGTATTGATAAATCTATTAAGTTACTACAGTAGTAATAATGATTGATACTTACAGTCTCATCTTCAAAATATGTTCTAGTTATTATTAGGTTTGCTGTCTTTTTCAGATGTAATTTTCCTGAATTGCTTTTGTAGCAATCTTCTTCCATCTGTAAAACATTTAAAATATTTTATTTTGTAGTAATAACTACTGATATGTTAGTATGTTTTTTTTAAATGAAAAATATTTAAAACGCATACTAATAATAACAATAAAAACGTGTTATTGAGTATAATTTTGATACATAGAATAGTCACTACACTCACATATAGGGTCCGTTTCGGGCAATTTATATCCAACGCGTGACACCAAGTTGATTGTAAACATTTTGGTACACATAGAAAAGCTGAGTCAGGAAAGTCGCGTCTGTATTTCTTACAGCTGGGTACGAAGCACATGAGCATATCTCTGTAATACTCCGTCATGGTTCAGTTGCTATCACTATTCATTGTATCTAGATGTACGTGAAGCAGTCCAATAGTCAAAACCAGGTTCGTCAGAAAGGCAAGAAAACGTAGTCCAAAAAGCAGAGCGTAGGTAGTCACAGGAAGATTCAAACGTTGTCCAAAATATCGTGCAGGGGTCATGGAGTAGTGCGGCAAGATCAAGAGTCCAAAATTCGTGCTGAGGTCGTTAAAAATATTCTATAAATCACTGAAACCACCAAATGCAATCGCACGAATAAAACCGTTGAAAGACGTAGTTATTTTTGACAGTGACATATTTGACAACCATCATGTGTTTTTTTTTAATTTTCAGTAGCGCAAAAGTCGTTTAGCTTGTGAGCCATAAATTAAAAATATTATAAATAATTATTAATAATAAATTAATAGTTATAAAAATAAAATAACTGGTTTTTCGTGATCCTTAGGAAGCCTGTCATCCAAATAAAATATAATTTACACCACTTCAAAAAACTTGACATACCCAATTAAAGCGCAAAGAATAATATGTCATCTAAATGCTATGATTTGGGTATCAAATTAAAGCATTTTGTATGCAGATTGTAAATATATACACAAGTTATATGCTTAAGTATATGTTTGAAAAGAAAACTCGAAATGTTCTACATCGCACTATTGAAGTTTTTCTTCAATGTCTAAGCCGTGACAGGACTGTCACCGTTGACACATCTTCTTGAACGCTAAGTGTGGATGAAACAGATACATTGTATGTACGCGCTTGTGGTCAAGGGGTAAAACGCACGGCTGCTACGCAGCGGTCGTGGGTTCAATCCCCGGCTCGTAACCGATGAGTTATTGAAATAAAACTTAAATAAATAAAATAAAATGTCAGCGTATCGACATAATTATTGGCGCTTGTCTTATTACTTACTATATTTTGTTTCAATTGCAGTCGGGGAACCTCTATATATTAATATTTTTCGTAATGAAGGATCCCCGACTGCAATCGAAACAAAATATAGTAAGTAATAAGACAAGCGCCAATAATTATGTCGATACGCTGACAAGAATTAACCTGAATTATTTGTTACTTTTCAGTTCGCTTAAAACGGCAGTCGTGTTTTTTAATGTTTTAATTATTTACTCCAGCGAAGGTGCTATTGAAGTGACAGAGACTGATTCTCGAAAATTCGCCTTGAGAAGACTTACTACGAAGCGAACATCAAAAATCGTAAATAAATCGTAAAATGTCATCTGTTTTTATCACTCCAATGAAAGCGAAGCACTACGATTTCTAGTATTTTAACTACTAGGTATTTGTTACATTGATAGTGTTGTTTGTACACACAACATAATATATAAAATATTTTATCCTCGTAAGTCCCACCATATAATTTTCCTCAAATCTTATTTGAACCTTGCTAATATTTTTATTTTTATTTTATTTTTATTTATTGAGAAACAAACGGTTATACAACATACATTACAGTAAATTTAATTACAACTGGACTAAACCTGGAGTTTCCTTAATAGAAATAATAATTAAGTAAATACATATTCAAAAACCAAAAATTACTTAAAACTGTAGGTAAGTGCAGCACACACGCTGACAGGTTTAAAGTATCGTAAGTAACATAAAAACTTTACAAAGGAGGAATATCTTTATAATATGTAAGGAATAGCGGTAGGGGAGGTAGGGGAGGGATGGGCACTTTTTCACTATTTATTGCATAAAAAAACAGATTTTATAGATAATCAACTTTTATTGCCAATTCTTATTGCACCACATATTTGGCTAGATATAACTAAAGAGATTTCTTAAAAATCACAATCAGTTTCAACATTACGAGATATTTTATAAACTAAGTCAAAAGTGCCCAATGCTCCCTATGGTAGGGAGGCTTGGGCATACCCTGTGGGAGGCTTGAGCTCGGCCTATAAATCACTTTATATCCATAACGGAATTCAAAAATTAGTTAACAAATAAACTATTATTAAACTATATCAATAAGGTTATAAATCTGTGCGAAGAATCCTTTATGGAATCTTGTTTTAGGTACCGTTGCAAACTAGATCTAGGGATTCCGTATTTATCAGCAGTAGTTTTTATTTTTGAACCTTTTGATACTTCTTCTATGGCTCGTAATATTAAATCTTTAGGAATTTTCCGTCGCAATCCTTTCTTTTTGAATTTAAACGGCATCTTTCTGTAATTAAAAATAAACCTTAAATATTGGCTCTACTCCTCCTATACTGAACACAATAGGAGGGAGCATTGGGCATGCCCAAACCACCCGCGCGCCAAATGCCCATTGCTCCCTCCGTATACATTTTCGACATAGGTTACCGGTATTTTTTTGAATCTACATATTTATGCTTGAATTTCAGTTTAATTCATAGATTAGTAAATATACAATAGATAAATAATAGAAAATATACATACCTTTAATTAGTTTTCTCTTTATTACAATCCGAAACCGCAGCAAAATATTTACTTTTACGAGCGCATAACCTTCAAACGTGTTTGTGTTTCACAACTGACAGAAAATACAGATAGTCTATGGATGAATAGTGTTGCCAGTCGGTAAAGTAAACTACCAAATCAAGAAAAAAATAAATCTTTGATCAAATCAGAATAAAAAGGGGGTGCCCATGTCTCCCAACTGCCCTTCCCTCCCCTACCTCCCCTAAATTACGTAAAATATCTACTTACTACATGTGTATTTTCGCATTGTGCACGTTTACCGACTCTTGTTATTGTTAATTTAATATCTAAAATAATACTAAAGCGTCATATCTAAAGTGTAATAAAAATCAGAAGGAATATTTTTTGTAACAAGGAGTACCATATTTATACCAAAGCATTTTCAAGTCTTACTGATTGGACTACGTGAATTCAGTGCGAGGGTCTATATCATTCTTACTTCGTTTAATACAGGCATTTTCGCCTATCAGGGCCACGCTGGGATAGCAGTAATGTGTCCACTATGATGACGCTGCTGCCAATCTTTTATCAAATAATGGTCAGTGACACTTCAATCCTCTAGTCGACTCGACTTGCGGGTTTCGTAAGAGTCGGCTAAAGGATTGAATTGTCACTGACCATGGCCGTGTGGTGACGGCTAATGGAGCATTCCATGAAAACATGTCGTAAGCGACACTGTCTTTTCAATACTTTCGAAAAATTAAATTAGTAAGCTGAGTTACGGCATAATAATAACATATCAAGGCTTTAAGATTGACAATGTTTCCTAACAGCTAGCATATTTTATTAGGGTAGCTACCATAGTGAGTCGTAAGCGACAAAAAGTAGATGCTTTCATGGAATGCTCCTAATACATTTGTCACCACCGCAATTCCTCCTACGGGAATTAATATAAAAGAAAATATTCTATATGAGCAACACTCAAAAAGTTTGTACATTTGGATCAAGTCTTCGTATTGATAAATATTGGTAGGTTGGCTAGTCAAGTCAATGAAACTGAGCAAGATACACCACATTTTCTCGAAATGTCTCAGAAAGTTTGTACAGAAGTTTCCTTTTTTGGTAACAGATTCCTATACATTTTTGGTAACAAAAAAGGAATGTTTCCAAGGAATGCTTCGTATTAAGGTAATTTTTGATGAATATTTGTGCAAATAAATGTATGTATACTTGGACTATTCCTTTGAAGTTGCTGTCAAACAAATATATTGGACAAAAGTTGGCGATATTTCAACAAAAGGACTCCATCTACTAAATCATGAAACTTCACTACGGCCATGGGTTTGGCCAGGGCCGGATGTAGAGGTTAATAGGCTTCGGGGCAACAAAGGAGCGGAGGCCCACTGGCCCCCAATTATTTTCCAAATAAAGTAGACAATTTTTTCAGTCAAGTTTTTGAATAAATCTTTTTTTCTGGAAACAAGTATACATTATTTTATTATTTAACAAACATATAAATATAATCACGAGAATTATCTGAAATTAAATTTTAGCTTTAACGAACGGAATCTTCCGAGCTTTTTTCGCCGAAAAATCGTTGATGATTTCGCTGAAATCTAGTTCCCGGGATAGATTATTTTCAATACTCAAAAAAAAATTGTACTAGTTGGAAATTGGACTTTTTTTCCAAATCTCTATTGTGGGGGCCTCTTTTGTGGAGGCCCCGGGGCTGTAGCCCCGGTTGCCCCCCCTAAATCCGGCCCTGGGTTTGGCTCTTCCAAGCGTCTGCGTCCATGGGCGAGGGCCATGTTCGGAGCATGGACGCCTGACAATATTCAGTGGCAATGTTGCTTATTCGCTGTTAGTAACTATTACCTTCTTTGTGCTAGGATCGCCTTTATCTTTCTACAGCTTCTACACGTCAAGTAGTTACTTAGGCCATTTTTTTAAGTTACCCGACACAAAAAAGTGGGGGGGGGGACAACTTAGCAAAAATAGCCCATAAATGAAACTAGTTTAATATAGCTACTTTAAAACTAAGATTATACGGCGGGCAAATTCAAATAATTGAACAGTTTCTTAATCTAATGGGTTTTGTAAAAAGTTCGTAACTACTATTGTGTTGCTTGTGATAAATCTAATAATGTTCTAAAATAGATTAAGTGAAATTTCAATTAGTCGCATTTACCTCACAGTTGCATTTGCCCCGCGTGATCTATTATATATTATCTTAAATATAATTATCTTATATCAAAGCCTTGTTTTTACTACAACTGTTTTTAGTACCGTCAAACTTCCAACCGTTCTCAGTGATATACAGGGTGGAAAGGGACGACGTTCCTTCCCGCTACCGACCGAGTCTACCAACCATTACGATGAACTTTCAGGCGCCTTGTTGTTCTTAAGTTGCTTCAGGGCCATCCTAATCTCGTACAGACTGATATCCTCGGTGTAGTGTCAGGACAGCTCGGCTCTTGGATCTTCTACCAAACTGTCAGAAGCTGAAAACTGACCGAAGTATATAACTGTCAGAACTCTGTTGCTAGGACTTGGATATACGTCTATTGAGCTGCCTATATAACTCCGCGTCATCCGAAGATTGCAGCTGTAGCGAGCGTCGTTCAGCCATGACTCATGAGGTTTAAAGTTTTAACGGTAAATTTTTGAGGTTTATCTTTACGGTGGGGTCTAAACACTTTTGAGCCTAGTCCCTACCATGAGTACCATGTGGACAGTTGGTACCTACTAGTCCGTTGCTGATCTCGTTCACTGATGCCAAGTTCTCAAGGCAAGCAAAGCGATTAGAGAGCTCGAGTTGAAAGCTTTCGGGGTTTTGGATATGGGCTCGAGTGGGACGGAGCGTAGACTTCATCAGGCTGGACCTTTCAAGTTCAACATTGATATTCAGTGAGCCCCTGACGATTCGATGATCGCTACTGGTTTTCACCCTGTTGATCACAGACACATCACTGAATAGACGTTTCCTGTCGGTCATGTTGAAGTCTATCTCATAAATTTCTCGTGGAACCATCGGGACTTACAACAAATAACTTAACAAATAAATATAATTATAAGGGCATTAATTCAAGGAATATATATTATGACCAAATGAGCAATTTTTAAAAAGTTTGTACATTTGGATCATTTCTTCGATATTGATAAAAAATCGGGAGGCTAGTCGAGTCAACGATGCTGAGGAAGATCCGCCACATTTTCCCAAAATGCTTTTTTGAAAGTTGCTCAAATAAGGGATCAAATTTTATTACAGTTACAGTCAAAACACTCCGTAGCCTTTTTATCATTCTCTGCGGAGTATATGTTATAAACACAAAGAATATTCTTAATAGATAATACATCTTAAATATTACATTTTACAGCTAAATAGCTTCATTTACAGAATAGACGAGATATCATGGGCCGTTTTTCCAAAGTTGTCCCCCATTTTTTTGTAACAGGTATTTTTATATGATTACTGATTTCTACTCAGAATCGTGAGCTCTTTCGATTCTAATAGGGGAAAAAATTGATCTAAATTTTTTTTTTCATTCCGTTATGCGTTACCGCCATACAAAATGTATGTTAAAATGGTAACGGAATAGAAAAAAAAATCTTAGGACAACATGTTTTCCTTATCAGGATTTTCAGGATCAAAAGAGCTCGAACTGTAAATTATATTAAAAGTTCCAAATTAAATCCATAAATGAAGTGGTGGGGACAACTTTGAATAATATGGCCCTCATACAAAATACATAATAAATATCAGATCTTTATCACAGGTCACTTAATGGGGACTATATCGACGATGAGTTTTTTCTGAGGAGCCAAAACGATACGGTACGGGTCGATAGAGAAGGAGCGAGGAGTGTTCTTGCCCGCCTCCAGCTTGAACTTGGAGAGCAGCCGGACCAGGCACACGCGGGTTTGCACTTGCGCGAACCGCATGCCTGGAACACAAAACCAAAACGTGAATAACGATAACATAAAAAAACTGGAGCTGAAGGTTCGAACAATATTCGATCCTGTTTTCTACACTTTTCAGGACTGAAACTTAAAAAAATACTCTTACATCGGTGGCCAGTAGACTTATGATGGTACTGTGTCTAGTCGTTTATCGTTGTTGCTGTCAGCTTCTAACAAGTATGCAAGTGCGAAAGGGACGAGTAGCACGATAAGTGGTAAACGGATAACCATATTAAGCCATCAGGTAGCCCAATGGTAAGGGAATTAGCCACGAAAGCTGATGCGGGTTAAATTTTCTTTATATGTATACTTTCTTTTTAGGGTTCCGTAGCCAAAATGGCAAAAACGGAACCCTTATAGATTCGTCATGTCCGTCTGTCCGTCTGTCCGTCTGTCCGTCTGTCACAGCCGATTTAGTCGGAAACTATAAATGCTACAGTAACGAAATTTGGTAAGAATATGTGTTGTATAAACCGCTACAGGATTATGATACTAAATTGTAAAAAAATCCATTGGGGTGGGGGCCCTCCGTACATGTAACTGAGGGATAGAAAATTTTTTTTAGTTGTATATAAGCGTGTGGGGTATTAATAGAAAGATCTTTGAAAATGATATGAAGGTTTATACATCTAATTATTATTTAAGCAAATCGTTTTCGAGATATCAGCTCTCAAAGTCTGAAAATGTGTCCCCCCCCTCTATTTTTTAAACTACGCTATATAAAATTCTAAAAAAAATATATGTTATGCACATTAATAAACTCTATCAATGATTTTTGGTTTCATTAAATTATCTCCTATAGTTTTTGAGTTAGGTTGATTTAACTGTATTTTTTAAATAATAAATTGATAATGGTACGGAACCCTTCGCGCGCGAGTCCGACTCGCACTTGGCCGGTTTTTTGCGTTAGGAATAGAGTAAACAATCTTGACGTGTCTTTTTATTCAAGGTAATTAAGAGGACATCCAAAAATAGATGTCAATTAACGGAATCCGTGAGGATAGTTCACGTGAATGTTTTAGGTAAAAATATAAAATCAAAACACGTCACAGAAGACAAAAAAATCGAAAACTAAATGCAAATGAAAATAGGTGAAATGTAAGCATACATGTAAAAATGAAGAAAAACTAAAATGTAATTTCTTACCGATGCAGTGGCGCGGGCCGAGACCGAAAGGCAAGTATGCGCAAGAGTGCCTCTCAGCAACGTTTTCTGGAGAAAATCTCTCGGGATCAAACTTTTCAGGGTCCGGGTAGTACTTCTCATCGTGCTGGATTCCGAATACAGACATCGTAACCATTTGATGTTTAGCTACTTTCACATCTGTCCCGGGGCATACGTAATCGTTTATTGCTTTCCGTTGTAAATTATCTACGATTGGATACATTCTAAGAGTTTCATCAAAAACTTGTTCTAAATATGTCAGCTCGTTCAATGTTTCAACTTCAATTCGATCATCATGCCTCTTGAGGTATTCCTTAATTTCATTTCTTAATTTGTCCTGTATCTTAGGATCTATAGCGAGATGGTACAACATAAAGCCCATCGTAGACGCAGTAGTCTCGTACCCGGCTGCGTAAAATACAAATGCCTGAGCTTCTATTACACTATTGGTTATTTCTAAAGGCTTAATGTTTTCGTCACCTGATCGTTTCGAAGCTTCAATCTCTTTTTTATTCTTCATTTCTAAAATCAAATCCATAAAGTCTTTTCTATTGGTCGGGACTCCATTTCTTTGGGTGATCACTGTTTCGACGATTTCTTTAAAAAATTTCTTCAAATATCCCGGAAATAGATCCATATTGATTTTTTTCAGCAAACCAGGGTACATCATATCTAGTTCGATGGCAAAATTTGGACTAAATATCTCCTTATCGACTCTCTTCAGTGTTTCTATATCTCCACGGAAGGTGTCTATATCCAGACCAAAGTCACACGCGGATATGGCCGCCATTGTATACTTCTGCACCAGCGCATGAATATCCTGTGCAGGTTCCTTGGCAATAGTCTCACTCACGTAGTCAGTAAACTTATCAGCTCGATCGTTGAGCAAGTGCATCATGTTCTTCAGTTTTTGGTTGGTGAACATGGGTGAGAACCGGCTTCTCAGCGCTCGCCAGGTGTCACCGTCTGAGTGGAACAGGTTTGTTCCAAGCCCTGTCGTGCTAAACTCGACGCCACGGTCCACAAAATTGTCGAAATCCTTAATTGAGATATGCTTCAATACATCCAGGTCACGTATGAACAAACTAGGAGTTGTCATTCGGAATATGCCCACAACTTTCTCGTTGGGGTAATCATCATAAATTTTCCTGAAAATTACTGATGCAGGCACAATACGCAGGGCAGATTTTAACATGTTTCCAAAGAACGGTACGGGTTTAGGTCCGGCAACATTTCGGGCTTTCCAGTAATCGAACGTTCTTGTGAAGTAGTAGTACAGCCCGCAGACAACGGCCGCCAAGGACGCTGTCCAAATAGATATCATTTTACAATATAAATATTCTAAACAATTCACTACTATGGACTTCTGCAGAGTGCCGAATGTGAACTCGAGTGATCGTTTATAATATGTAAAGATAATTTTTTGTCAACCCTGCTATGATGACTGGCATTATATAATCGTTAAGTCATTACTCGCGACGAGTTTTGTTATTGTAGATATAATGTTGAAATATTTATATCAATCAAGTTTTAGCCTGTCGCGTGTTCGTGAATGTTTTGTATATAACCTTTGACCCATTACATTCATGTTTTACTCTGAATGAGTTTCTTTGATTTATGTTTACAATGACGAGCCATGATTTTGTTAAATTCCATACCACTTAGGAATGATATGGGTAGATTGGGTAGCTTGGCTTGATTACATGAAGGCTCCCGTGTTTTCATGTAGAGTTCATGTCAGATCACGAACATTACAAGACAAGTTGTTGTGGTAAACATACAACCATTCACCATTCACGTCCTTTCATTTTTGCGATAGATTTTATCGCTTTGTAATAATATAAGTGTTGAATTGTACTCACAGACATATGAAGCATGTCAGCGGATTTGAACACTCTCCGGGATTTGAACCCGGAATCTCCTGCTTCGTAGGCAGGGTCACTACCGACTAAATAAATAAATATCTTGGGACATCTTACACAAACCGACCTAAGCTACGGAATTTAACCAATCATTAAGGTCGTTTGTCCAATTGTAATCAGAATTACCTGTACTATTTGGTTCCTCAAGCGTTATTTACGTAACACAGATTAAAATATTATCTAATGAGTTGATAATTATCGATAAGTGAGGCTCTTGGAAGGGCAAAGTCCGTATTCGTTCAGCTATACTACCCACAACACAAACTGGCTGCTCAGATCATTAACGCTATCTCCTTTATACTAACAAATACCGGGCAAAACTGAGAGAGATGGCATTTTGACGTCAGATGAACTTAGATGCCAGTTGCTGTTGCGCGTAGTATTTAATAGAACAAGTTTGCATAACATTTTTCGTCTATTAGTCATGACTTGTGTTTTCATCAGCGAATTCAAAACAAACATATCACGGTAATTTACATTATGTTAAGCAAAGGTGCGTATACACCGCTTGTAATAAAACTGTAACGGTACGGAATCGCAGTACATATCGTAAAATGTATTTTAGGGTGTCCCTCATTTTGTGGTTTTTAGAAATTAATATCGCAAACCACCTAAAACCGGTTTTACCTCAAAACACCCAAAAAAAATCAGCTCTCTCTTTTAACACCCAAGCCAACTTTTGTCGGAAATTCCCATACAAATTACTATGAAAACAATTTGGTCAGATAGTAAGTTCATAATTATGTTTATATTTTTTTATATTCTCATATAGTTCTTCTTAATATTTTCTTCGGTTACCGCGAGGATTACACATGAAATAAAACTATTTAATTATTATACGCAAGTTTATCCGTTATCATAGTTTTATATCAAGTTACTTTTATGAAATAATGTTTATAAGGCAGAAGTATAAGCTAATGTCATGAAAAAAAAATAATTTTACATTATATAGGAAAATCGCAGAAAACTCAGCACGGATTGCAGTTACAGGAATATACTGATATTTATTTAAGAGTGATTTCAGGTAAAACAAGCCGGTTTAGGGGGCATGCGTTATTCATTTATAAAATCGTAAATAAGGGTCACCCTAATGTATTTGTTTTGTAAGGATTCGCGGAATAAAACGCAAGAAACGCAACTGTTTCATGAAATGCCCGCGCCAAAAATCGTTCGTATGGGGTGTGCCTAGGGATTGCAATGCAGCAGTGTTTTCAATCCAGCTGGATTTTTGCTGGATCGGCGTCAATCCAGCTGGATCCAGCGCGGATCCAGCAGATAGTAAAAATACGAAAAAAAACGACTTTTTGCAATAAAACAGGTTAATTATGAATAATAATATTTAATATAATGAAAAGGAGGATAATAACGCGCAATTTTGTGACCATTATATATTTTAAAAAACTAAAAAAATTAAATAATTAGGAAATTAAAAAACACGACTGTCGTTTGAAGCGCACTAAAAAGTAGCAAATAATTCTTTTTCAGGTTAATTCTTGTGAGCGTATCTACATTTATAGGCGTTTGTCTTATTACTTACTATGTTTTCTTTCGATTGCAGTCGGGGAACCTTTCATTACGGAAAATATAAATATATGGAGTTTCCCCGACTGCAATCGAAACAAAATTATAGTAATGTAATAAGACAAACGCCTAGGCATACGATCACAAGAATTAACCTGAAAAAGGAATTATTTGTTACTTTTTCAGTTCGCTGAAAACGGCAGTCGTGTTGTTTAATTATTTTCTTTATTTGAAACCTTTTAGTGTGCCCCTTAGTTTAAAATTGGATAGAATTTCAAAAACCGACTCCGCATAGGGCTGAAGCTTCGCTCCGGGGAAGACCCGTAATATCACCATCTGAAAACTCGTTCTACCTTAGCCCCGTCACCCCACGTGAAGTTTTCAAACTAACTAAATGTCTCAAAAATAAAAGAAGTTCCCTATTTAGTAAAAAAATGAGCTGAAGAGTTAACCCCTCCTTTGACACTTCTCATTAACCAGTCTTTTACAGAAGGAACAGTCCCAGAACTCCTTAAAATGTCCGTTATATTAAACCTGTATATAAAAAAGGCAATCACAATAAATGTAGTAATTACCGCCCCATACCCTCTTCTACCACAATTTTCCAAAAATTTTAAAACCCCTATGTCAAACCGATTATATTCCTTTTGTGAAAAGGTCGCTCAAAATCGTCAGCAGTCTTCAAGTACATAAACAAAGTTTTAAACACAATAAATGACAGAAAATATGCTAGCAAAGCTTATGATTGTGTTTTATATGATATTTTATTGAAAATTTATTTGGAATAGGTATTAGAGGCTGAGCTCACAAATGGTTTAAATCATACCTTACAGGTCGTACACAATACGAATTGAAATAGAATATCACAACTACATTACAGGACCATACAAACATTTCAATCACATAAAACGAATATTACTCGACCAACACCCCAAGGCAGTGTTCTCGGTTGTGTTTTATTTTTAATTAAATAATAGCGTAAATACAACCATTCAAAATATTGCAACCTGGTTGGACGATTACAATTTAAAGCTTAATTTCAATAAAATTTAAAGCAAACTCATGCAATTTAGACCCTACCAAAAACGTAGCATAAACATATATTTCTCATTCCGAAGCACTACATTAGAATCGGGTCCACACGTTCCCACTTCTAGGCATGAAAAAAATAATGAAAAAAAGTTTATTGTACTAAAAACAACATTTCAGTAATATCACGACCCTGTGTCCTGAGCTAGGAAGCCCTGTGTTACAGGACCCATACACATTGATTCAACCATAAATTGGAAGGAGCACTCGTATTAACCACGGCCACCAAGGGCCAAGCGCGGGATCGCGGAACCGTTTCAAACACGACGTAAAATAAGTTTATGTAAAGTTAATTATGCATTTTTTTGGTGAATTTTATTTGCGGATCCGCAGCGCTGGATCCAGCACTGGCTGCTGGATCCAGCAGACGGAAAAATGCGCTAGATCCAGCTGGATTGCTGGATGCTGGATCCAGCAATTGCAATCCCTAGGTGTGCCCCATACGCGTCGGCGTCGCGGCGTACATGTTGCGGTTATTAAGCATCGGTTTGGAGAGGACGCGATAAAGTAAAGGTGCATTCAATGCACCTTTATTACCTTTACGGCGCGTCACTGCGATTCCGTACCATCGCCGTTTGTTAAGCGGCGGTGTGGGGAGCACGCGGTAAAACTGGTAGGTAGAGTCAACAACACACCTGTGAACACAGGCAAAATGTCAAAAATATGTAAACAGAACTTTATTGCCTGGACATAAAGGTGTGGTGTGTATACATATTTCTGGCACTTTGTCTGTAGTCACAGCTGTGTTGTCGATTGTACCTACGCATACGATCCGTCACACTAGCGTCACCATTTGTGAGATCGCTGATCGCCCCTAAAAGGTGGGTTTACACCTTTTTTACTTCGTATTGTTTACATCGTTTTGTGTAACTGCTGTGTGACGCTGCTGCCTATCATCAGGTCATCAAAAAATTAATGACTAGGGACATTTCAATCCTTCTCACGACACCCACGGGAGGAGTTGGGGTGGTGACAAATGTATTTTTACCAATGTTCCCCAAAGTGGTATAATATTATTTATTTATTATCGTCATCTATCAACCGAAATACGTCCACTGCTGAACATAGGCCTCCCCCAAAGATTGCCACAATGACCGGTCCTGCGCCACCCGCATCCAGCGGACTCCTGCGACATCCACGCTGCGCCTTTATTATTTATTTATCAGGTAGTAATTATTGGCCGTGTAACGTCAGTAAGAATACTTTTGTTACCACCCCAACTCCTCCTGCGGGTGTCGTAAGAGTCCACTAAAGGATTGAAGTGTCACTGACCATTATTTGATAAAAGATTGATGATGGGCAACAGCGTCATCATAGTGGACACATTACTGCGATCGCCAATCCGCTTGCCCAGCGTGGCGATTATGGGCATTTACCTCCTATCTCTATGCGCTTATACGCATAGTAGATAGGAGAGGCCTACGTCCAGCAGTGGACTTTCATAGGCTGATGATGTGAATTATTTTAAGGTTCAGTTTCAACTGTACTGCAAACTGTAACAAAGTACAAAACGTTCGTATAACAACTATTTTTACAATAATAATTTAATAAACTGCTCAGTAATAAATTATCTTGTTGTTAAGTCTTTTACTTTTATAATTCCTTTACTATATTTTGTCTGATGCCGGACTTGACGGATTTAAATTTACACAACATTGTGAAATTGTGGTAGTTATAAATCTATAATGATCCTAAATTGGTGATTATTGAATTTACTTATCGATCGAATATATTCCACTATCTTGTCAAATTGTTTAATTTGCATTACTCAACTTTTTTCGGTTAATTATTAGAAGTTATTTTAATGTATACAGCGACTGCAGAATTGTTTCCACTATGATGAAGCTGCTGCCCATCATCAATCTTCGATAAATAATTGTCAGTGACACTTAAATCCCTTAGCCAATACTTACGACACCCGTGGAAAGAGTTGGGGTGGTGACCGATGTAGGTATTTTTATTGCCGTCACCATCACCACACGGCACGGATTATTTATTATTTATTCAAACAAAAAATATAAAGCACTGTACAATTTAAACTACACAATATTAGATACAAAACATCATTATAAATATTATAATATACCACTATCATCCATTACCTCGCAGTACTTCAGACATACGCTACACACATTTGCCCATCGGCTTGCGAACAGCATTCAGGTGCCCATGGCAGAAGCGCGTTCAAAAATCTTAAGAGCTCGAATAAGAGATCTTTGGCGAGCCACAGTACGCATTGTTGGAATCGCAAGAAGGATATGGTTTCTAGGCGTAAGATCTTGCTTAGGCAGGAAAGGTATAGACAGCCGCACTACCTGTATTATATTATGGGGCATTATTTATTGCGTGGTAATGATACTCCATTTAATTTTATATTTTATATTTTTGTCATACTAAGAGTATGCATTACACAGATACATCAAATTACGTAAAATATTTGGTTCATCAACACAGTGAACTGAATAATCATATATTT
The DNA here is from genome assembly GCA_025490895.1 of Thaumatotibia leucotreta. Classification (NCBI taxonomy): domain Eukaryota; kingdom Metazoa; phylum Arthropoda; class Insecta; order Lepidoptera; family Tortricidae; genus Thaumatotibia; species Thaumatotibia leucotreta. The sequence goes on along the minus strand of JALPQI010005860.1, from coordinate 4,467 downwards.
TATACCCTTGGTAGCAAACCATTCGGGTGGAATGCAATTTTTCATAGAACATAGAATAAACATGCTGTTTTCAAGCTGAGCTGAAAAGTATTTACAGGATAAGTTGAACATATTTAAAAATAATATTGTATATATTATAACTTTCGTGAGCTTTTTGTCCAATTAAAATAATACATACGTAGCATTTACTTTTGATTTTGGTGTTTACTTGAGAAGTTTTACACTTTCCCCTCTGCAAGCCAGAGTAACGACTTCTCCCATTTTTTTGATTGGATTAAACAATAACCTGGTTTTAAAAATGATTCAATAAATAGTGAGTAAATTAATTAAAAATCTATTTGATATCAGCATTGCAGCATTTTCTATGAAAATTTACAACTGATTCGAAGTTTTTGCTCTCGTTGCTTAGAGTGTTGATCAGTCAATTACTTAACTGTGTTGAGTTGACCTGCATTTACTTACAACAACACACAACACGTTACAACAAGTAGTTTTTAATATTGTAAATATTAAAAATATAATTCTGATAAAAAATCACAGTATTCCTGAAAAAATAATAATAGTTGCACTTAACATCATGTAAAAATATACAAATTTGATCTTAAATACATAAACTTTTTCAAAATTTAAAAACTAGATTACAGTTTTAACCTACTTATACCTACAACAACACACAACACGTAACAACAAGTAGTTTTTAATTATTGTAAATATTATTCTGATAAACTATGAAAACACAGAAATTTTTAAATCTCAAGCTCGCATGCAATATAACTGCAACCCAACACGTAATGGGCAATACGAGTAATAATACCTACTTGAAAATAGGTACATTGTTTTCTTATAAATTATTAAATAACAATTTGGTATTGATACAGCGAGCAAGTATACAGGAACACTCAATTGGATATACATTTGTTAGTCAAAAAATACATTCATATAATTATATAAAAATATATTTCTTAAGTTGGTAAAACGTTCATTATACACTATCCAGTCCGATATGTATTTTTTTAATATAATATATAAAACGACATATAAAATTACTTTAAAAAATATAATATATAAAACTTGACTTAGATAATATTCATAGTATTCCTGGAAAAATAATGCACTTAACCTCATGTAAAAAATATACAAATTTACCCATTAAATATTCGTCTGTCCTGAACCTGATATAAAAATATACCAATTTGATCTTAAATACTTTCTCATCATTTAAATACTCGATTCAAATTTTAAGAGGTACAAGACGAGTAATTTCTATATTATCGCGTATATAGACAATTTAGGGTATTTTGTATGGTATAATCTTTGTATGGCGTTTTGGGCCTAGGTTCTTATGAGAAGAGGGGCTTTCGAAATTAGAGTGTATTGACTAATAGTGCATTTTGGGATTAGTGCATTCGCCACCGGAAAGAAATCTATTTAGTACACCTTTTTTGTCCCTAATTGTCAAATTGTTATAAATATGAGTATTTTACCTGGGTTTGATGTACAATAAAGAATTTCATACATACATACAAACTGACAGACAAAGATAAAACATATTTTAACTACTTTGGATATTTCAGACACTGACTAATTGATTAACATCGCTATACACCGTAACCGTACAGAAAAAAAATAGGAGACTCACGGCCTGTTCCACAATTGTCAGCTAATACAGCATTCCAAAAGATTTTGACTATACATTCTAGACATCAAAATAAATAAAAAATATTATGAGATAATGACCTAATGTCAAATAATACCGCCGAATTTTTTTTCTCTTCTTATTTTAAGTCTATTCTTATTTTTTGATTGCCAGGCAAAAGGTGTGGTAATATTAAAACACATTGTGGTAGCATTGTAATCAAAAATAATTTTTATGACGAGTTATGCTGCGGCCACGACTTTGGTCTAACTAAGGCGACCGGCGGCGGCGGGCGAATCCGTGAGTTGGAGCGGGATACCGATATGGGTATGGTTGGCGCACGTATGGTTTTCCGCTAAGCCGATCGCCTTAGACCAATGTCGTGGCCGGGCCTTTACGTCGAAAAACTTATTTCGAAAAAAGGTTGATTATCTCTGAAACCAATCCGAATCCAGGAAATTTTATGTAACATTAAAGACTCTAAATATAGTCAGGAATCATTCTAAATATAATCAGGTCATTAAAACCTTTTGGAATGCTCTTGGAAGAAGAAAAAGACAGCAGATATTTATTTGCCGGATAATATTTATCCTGAGATGCTGAAACTGGCCGTTAAACATCTAACAGTGAATTACTATAATTTCCCCCTAGTGAAGAGAGAGAGAGAGAGAGAGAGAGAGTGAGACGGAGAGAGAATGAGAGAGTGTGTGTGAGAGAGAGAGATGGAGATAGTGTGTGAGAGAGAGAGAGAGAGAGACGGAGAGAGAGTGAGAGAGAAGGTGAGTGTGTGAGAGAGAGAGAGAGCGTGAGACGGAGAGAGAGAGAGACGTAGAGAGAGAGAGAGAAAGAGACTGAGACAAATGGCAGACATTAAACTACGCTACTGATTCACTATAGAAACCTTACTTCGTGTTCCGTGCGCTCGTAGAAAACGAAACAAAAAAAAAATATGGCTGATTTTGTTTTTGAGACATATCGTGAAACACGTTCTTAAACATTGTACGTTGTTAATAATCAATTTAACAAAAATAAATAATTTATAATACATATATGGACCTCGAAACAGAGTACAATTTTGTACCGTTTGGCGTAGAAACTACAGATTCATGGGAATCCAGCGCGCGAAAATTGTTTACCGAAATCACGAAACGTCTAGTTGACGTAACCAAAGACCGAAGAGCTGGCGGCTCCCTCACATAGCGTATCATTCCGATACATCGGAAATGCCGCCAGCATCCTCGGTACGATGCCACAAGGGCCAATATTATTATAGATAGAAAAAAAAGACCTTAAAAAAATAATATCAATAATTTTAACTAATAATATATTATTACTGAACTCAAGGTTTTAAGTTGGTGATAAGACCAAGATTATGTTCTGAAAATGTGTGATCATGAAATTATATAAGTTTTAGGTTTGTTTACATTTTTTCGTTTTCTGCTGGTGTACGGTATAGAGATCTCGTTGGGAGTGAGACGTGATATTATTAAACTAACACTGAATTGACATCCAAGAGAGAGACTTACTAGAATATACATTGATAATTAACAGACATCGACATCAGAGTTTTCACACCAAAAGAAAACAATAAATGCACAATACTCATCAAAACATAAGGTAATCTTAGTAACATTTATCCTATCCATACATGTCTCCTAACTCATACCCGCTAAGTAATGTTTGTCCCTTTCGCTCTTATGGACACATTGACAAGACGGAAAGGGACAAACAATAGGAGACAAGTCTGAATAAGGGGGATAATACTTAGTAACTTAAATTATTTTAAAAGCATTTTTTGAATAGTTATGTACATGAGGATGATTATGAGTATAAGTTGACTTTTATGTTAAAATCGACTCCGTGGTTCTCTAACGTCTTACCGTGCTACGAGATATCCGAACCCTAGTGATGTGATAGAGTGTACAAGTCAAACATACAAACAAATAAAAATCACACCGAACTTGGCATAGGACTGAGAGGACAGCACTCCTTGACGCTACCCTACACACTATACATATTAAAGTCTAGTTAGTCTAGACTAAGTATTTAGGTATACACTATGTTTAAAATTCCGGGCATGTGCGCTGCGGCCGCCGTCGCAGAATTTTGGCAGTGCAGCTATAACGCACTCAATACTAATTATTTCTAGCCACCGGTCCTAACGCGAACATCGAAATCCGCAAATTTCGAAGATTTGACTCTCTCACTCTATGACACTTTCATTGGAGTGACAGAGAAAAATCCTCGAAATTTACGAATTTCGATGTTCGCGGTAGTACGTATAGGCCAGTATGCTTAGCACATGATTGGTATGACATTATGTCGCCGCGAGATAGATTTTCCATCTTTTACAAACTATATGAATAAAAGAGGGATGGATAGTCTATCTCGCGGCGACATATAGTCGCACTAATCCTGAGCTAAGCCTACTGAAGTCCTTGCGAACAACGATCGACGTGTTGCCTCCCTGTCACACTTACATGCGAATTTATAATATTATTTTTTTTTTTAGTAACATACATACTATGAATACATAAAGCTTGTTCACGAAATAAAGTAGTCATCGTAAAATCAGTCTCTACTGTTAAGCAACAGTCCCATGTAGTTCTAACAGCCATGGGACTGTAAATTGATTTTTCAGTTTTATATTTAACACTCCAATATCCAAAAGCATTCGCCGAAAAGTCGTCAAAATCAAAATAACTTCAGATAATGCTTAATGCAAAAGTTCAGGCCTAAAAAAGTGCGAACTTCCGAGACGATTTCAACAATGTTAGTCTTGAAATGATTAATAAAAATTGTAGACACGAGATTCACAGTTTATTATAGTA
>JALPQI010005859.1:0-61732 GCA_025490895.1 Thaumatotibia leucotreta | reverse complement strand
ATACAACAATTATTGGTCCATAAAAAATGTTGAATTTATTTATCCCGTTATTCATATAAGTGTAAATTTTCATGAAACATGTGTACTTGTACGGGTCAAAGTGCGATTAATACATTAAAAACTGGTAAATGTCTCCAGACCTTGCAAGCTGATAAATATCGTTTGAATATTTCGTCTTATAAAAATGTTTATATGATCGAAATGGACAAACGATACTTATCGACTTGCTAGGTTACGGGACGTTAATAATTAAAGGGGAAAGGCACTGGTCTCACCGCGAGCTACTAAGCTATGAACTATTGGCTATAAACACGAACAAAAGATACGCACTCCCGTGTAAATAAATGAGACACAGCAATACTCGCACAGCTATCAGCTATCACCGTGTCTCTATTTTTTACACGGGAGTGCGTATCTTTTGTTCGTGTTTATAGTTCATAGTTCACAGTTTAGTAGCTCGCGGTGAGACCAGTGCCAAAGACTGCAAGTCGCCCGAATTTGTTTTAAACGCACATACCTAAACATCTCAAAACAAGCGAAATAAAAATAAAACCAAGCTGAAGAATGAAGTTTGCTTAGTGTTTAACGCTTATTTTCAAATGTAGGTCTACAAGTGGTGTTGAAGTCCATCATCAAGGCCATGGCGCCGCTGCTGCAGATCGGGTTACTGGTGCTGTTCGCGATTGTTATATTCGCCATCATCGGCCTGGAGTTCTATTCCGGGGCTCTTCATAAGACTTGTTATAATTTAGAAGATATTAGTAAGTATCCCGTCAACGGTTTCACGTATGGTCGCATGAACGCGTGGATCCCCCACACTATGCATGCTCGCACTAGATGTTTTCAATCATAGAAATGTGATTCCTTTCTTCATATCTGGAAACGCTGCAAGGTATATCGTACTTTATAAAACTAGCCTTTATTCGCGTTTTTGGATTACGTTTTGATGACATTCACTCATCTTTTTCTTATGCTAGCACTATAAAGAAAATGATGAGTGTTAGTTCCGGATTTGTACATAATGTAATTGCACGCAATGATTCTTCATACCTTGTCGCGTTTCTACGTCTTTATAACAAGTCGTCAACGTGACGATTTGTATTACAATTTCATGTTTCAACATATCTTTCTAAGTAGTGTCCAATAGTTTATTTTGTTTTAAGCGATGTTATCTGCAATTGTAACTTTGCGAATTCCATTAAAATGCCAAAGCGAAATATGAATATCTAACCAAGCTGCCTGCGAATTTGACTAACTAATGTGACTTTTTCCGTGTACCTACTTTAAATTGTGGTCTTATATTATGTGCAACATTAGATATTTTCCCATTTTCTTTTGTTAATTATTTATTTTTCAACACTTGTGATTTTAATTCAGATCTGTATAAAAATTGTTACGAACCTGTCAGGATCACGATCACGAATCATAATTTTTTTGTATAAGTTCACCTACCTATCTACATATATCAAATCTATAATGTATGAATTAATATCAACCAATAATATTACTACAGTCGCCAATAGATATATCAGAACGGTCACGCTGTTCAAAAATATCTGAAGATGCACTAACGTAATGACGATAGATACCACCTCAGATGTTTATGAGCACCCAAGCCGTTTCGATGTATCTGGTGGCGACTCTACCTGAGTATGGAATTAACCTATAATGGAACGGATTAAGAAGATATTAAGGATTTATGACATAAATGAATGTAAAGTTCAACCCCTATACAAATATCAGTCCTAAATACTGGGAATACTTGACATAATTTCGTCTTACGATACCATTATGAATTACGTACCTACTGTTTTTTCTTAATTTGCAATTATTACAATGTGTACGCTATGCTACCTATGTAAACCTTATATTAAGTTCATGCTGAGCTTTATTGTTTGCATATTACTTCTTTTTTATAAAGTCATGAAATGCATTGAGCGAAAATTATTAGTGTAGTAACTCAACTCATAGCAAAAACTTTGAAAAACCTACCGCTACGGTCAGGTTCTACGGTAGCATTATTTTGATTTGCATCGCAGCTTTGCCTGCGTTGTGAATATTTGAAGATAATCTTAGAAGCTAAATCGAGATTTTTATTTGGACTGAATGTTATTAAACTTATGTACACATGTAGTAGATTATAATTATCACAATGCGCAGGCATAGCTGCGAAGCGAATTAAAAAAGTAAAAGCTTTCGTTTTATCTACGAGTACTTAATCTCTTTTTCAAGTTTTCGTAGAGACCATGCCAATATAATAGTTTGCCAATATTTGCTTAAATCACAGTAGGTAACTATTTTGAAATTGATTTGCCTACTGCTTTTTTAAGGATGTTACCCGCACTTGTCAATGCCAAATCAAGTTGAGCTGATGACGAATATTACATCCAACTATAGTTCACAGTAAATAAGACGTTAAATACAGTATTGTCGGTTCATACGTATTATGATCTGAAAGTTAGTTCTAACTAGGTTAGATAATATACTGAACATTATAAGGATTGGCTTCTAATCAGCCAAGGACAGTAACATTTTCAATTGCGTGTTAGCATTAAAACAATGTAATCTACAAAATAACCTGTACTGTATTATGGCCAGACCACGACTTTGCGCTACCAGCGACTGCGATGAGCGACTCAATAACTTGGAGCAAGAGATCGATATCAGAACTCCTTCTCGAACTTATGTTTTTCCGCCCGGCGGTCGGTATAGACCAAAGTCGTGGCCAAGGCTTGGGCTAGGTTGCAACGACTACATATGCAGAAGGCTATAGACCGTAGAATTTCTAAAGAGCTAGTGCTCGAGACCCGGTCATTTTGCTAGTTACCATGTTAATTAGAATAGTTGTTACTTCTCGAAACAACCAGCTTGTAATCTATTTGGTTGCTAAACTGTTTTAAAAAGAAGAGTTTATGGTGTGTGGCTATTTTGCCACCATGTTTTATCATATTAGAGGTTATTACATTCTCCTTATTTCCGAGTCGCTGGCTTAGATTTAGATTACTTTATTTAGAATCAGAATCCAAAGACGTCAATTGCGTTCTGGTTTGCGACCATCAAGTCGTCAGCAGGGCATAACGTGAGGTATTCTAGGCATTTATTGAGGTGGTCCATAGTTTACGTCAACAATCCACACAGGTCTTAGTTGTGATCTAGCCCTGCACGCGACATAAGGCATTTTCCTATAGTAAATTATAGAACCTACTATGGAATAATGCTAACGCGTCGTACAGCTTCGATTAGGTGACCATAGCCTTACTGGTACACTATTATTAGCCGGTAGTATACGTTACTATATTTCGTAGATTACGTCGTTTTGATATTAACGCTCAACAATTGATGTTCATTCGGATAGGTAGGTTTGCTTTTCTTGATCGTTTTTAGATTTGGCCACCAATATGGGGATGTTCTAAAACGACAACACAAAGCCGCGTTCAGTATGCCAAAAATGCGAATGTTATGTAAACTGCTTAAGCTATAACGACGTTTCTATTTTCGCAGATGAAATAATGAATGAGGGCGACAGTGCCACGCCGTGCAACGCAGACAACAAGAGTTTGGCGCCATTGGGGGCCAACGTTTGCGAATACGATAAGAGCACGTGCCTAGAAAAGTGGGAGGGACCGAACAAAGGCATCACGTCGTTTGATAACATCGGCTTCGCTATGCTCACCGTCTTCCAGTGTATAACGATGGAGGGCTGGACTGCCATCCTCTATTGGGTAGCCTACTCTTTAAAATCACTAACTAAAGCCTAAATGCAATGAGCGTGGAATTTCAGAAACTAATTGGTTGATGTATGCCAATGACACCCTGCCAGTAAAACAATTATTGTTCTTATCGACAATCGACCACAGAACCCCCTTTTATCGGAAACGCCGTAAACGTATGAGTCTTATCTGTGGGTGGCGTGAATTGTCGCCGGACCATGAGCTGGAAAGTAAAGGATACGCTAGGTTTTACTCGATACATAATGCATTGTATCGCGCTCGCTCTGAAATATCATAGCAAGCGTGTGTGCGAGCGAGAAGCCTGCTTTACCTATCGAGTAAAACATAACGTTACCGACTGTGTGACTTAGTTTCTACAACTCTCGTCCGCACCAATACGTTAGTGCGAGCGGGATAAATAGAAAGTAAATTACGCAAAAAATCCTTCACGCGCCCAGGTTCTGGTCAGAACACTGAAAGTTCAAATCTAACTGTCAATAAGAAGAAAAAATGTAAATTGGGAACTAAATCTGCGTTACTTAAACTATTAATAGCTATACAGGGTGGCCAATAATGATTACGTAATCAAATTCTGAGCTTAATTAGGTCGTATTACTTTCATTCACAAAAAACTGTCGTTTACGTTTATGAAAAGATTTTTTTTAAAAAGGTTATTGAAATATAAAATGTATGAATAGTCGTAATAGGATATGAGTATTTCATTAGTCGGGTTACATTCTAAAAAGTCGCTATCTGATATTATTAGAAACAAATTTAATAATTTATAATATTTATTATTTTAAATACATACTCTAAAATTGACAAATCACAATACGTTTAGTGGTATCTTTCCAGCCCTTACATATATTTCAGCAGCTGAAGTTTCGCAAATAAAACCGCACAAATTTTATTCTTTATTACCTATAGACGTCGGCAAGGAATTCAACTCCTTGGCAGTACGCATAAGAAAAGTAGACGCGAAGCGCTTCGTGCGAATAAATAGAATATCTACCAAGTAACTCAAACAAGGATGGAATCCGTCTAGAATTTCGGTGGTATAATCTGCCGTATTACACCAAAGTCACATAAGTTAACAAAGTTATGCCTATACAATCAATAAATGAAGTGAACATTTGATTTCTAAGAGTTAATAATAATAAATAAGTATAGAGTGCCGAACCGTAAGTACAAACCTGCGACAGTTCTTAAAAATGGTAGTGCTACACTGGGTTATTCCCACCAACTTGACACCAGTGGTAACAAATGGGATTTTTTCCCCACCTGTTACCACTGGGAACAACTGGGAATTAAAATTCCCAACTGTTACCACCAAACTAATTATTTTAGTAACTAACCAAATATTTTAGTTGTAACTAGTGGGAAAAAATCCCAGTAGTTACCACCAAGTACTCTGGTGGTAACAGGTGGGAAAAAATTCCCAGTTGTTACCACTGGTGTCAAGTTGGTAGTAACAGGTGGGAATAACCCCCCACACTCTATTGGGATCGCGGATCTATCATGGACACGCACAGGACTATTGTAGCCAATAAACCTGATATCGTGCTGATAGATCGATCGCAACGCCGGGCAATGATTCCAATAAACATCGTGAAAGCCGAGAAGGACAAAGCCAGTAACTACCTAAACTTGGCTCACGAGGTAACCGACATGTGGGAGGTTGATTCGGCTATCATTGTACCGATAATTGTTTCTGCCAACGGTCTCATAGCGAAGAGTCTCGTGCAACATTTACGAGTATATTATACGTAACCGTGTTACACGTAGCGAAAGTGCCGGAAAACCGTTGCCGGGTTATACGGATGCGGCTACTGATACACGAAACACGGTCACGAATGTCACGATCACGAGCGATAATCCCAAGCTACATCACATTGCAATTGTATCAAGACGTAATTTTCCATATCGTATGACGTGGCAAAGGATACCTAATCCTTGCCACGTCATAGAATATCCAAAGATTTAGGTTACAATTTGCCTTTTATGTTCCTGACAGTAATAAACAATAAGCAATAAAGATACAGGGGTGATCTGTTCAAAACAACCTTGTAGGCTTATGATGGTCGGAGCTTTATAGCAATAATTCTGGATATGACGGCTATCACATTCTAATGAAGTAGGCAATGGTTCTTCCACGAGCAAGTAAGCGATTAGCTATCGACTATACGTATATAAACGAACAAAAGGTAAAAGATACGGGTAATAAAAGAGACGGGCTGATATTTATAGTTCACCGCCGTTCTGTAGCCCCTTCGCCAGGGCCCGTATTTATGCCGTAGGTGCGTATTAATTCTTCTACACGCCAATAAATTATTTATAGCTCGTTGTATATAAAATCATCCTATATGCGGCGTGACGTCAAATTGATGTCATCGGACCGAAGATAAAGGTTTCGCTCATTCTATCCCCACTCTACGAAAACAACGAATTTCGACGAATCACGTTTTGTGTAACGAACTAATTTCGTAGATAAGTAGGGGGACAGAAAGAGCGAATGCTTGTTTGGTCTAAATAGACCTTTACGGGCCCGCTCACCATTAACTCGCTTACAGTGGGATCATTGTCGTAAGTCGTAACGTAAAGTAACTGTGAAATTGACACGTCGGTGCCCGTATTTTACAGGGTTCCATGTTACACTTTCGGGATAATTTAATTTGGACTGTGTCAGTGTGACAATGTTCAAGTTTCAAGCTAACAAACGTAGCACTTAGAACCTTGTAATATTGGGTCAGCGACTTGTCACGACGAACGATTAAAAAATCGTCCATCATAAGCCCACTGCGGTCCACGTTGGTGCAACTCTGACACTGCTTTTGGACTTCATTGCCACAAAATAGACTCTGTCTCTAATTAGTGATGGTATTTTACTATGAACATTATCTATTTTCAAACATTTAGCTAAACGGGTTACTCGTGTAATTTAAGTCGAAAATGAGGATTTTTGGTACTTTTCCTGCCTCTATGAGGACTGCGGTGAGATGGCAGCACTGTGCATAAGGTCCAAGGAACTGTCAAAATAAATACGCGTATTTAATTTTCAATATATTTTTAGGTTTATTTATTCGTAAAACCATTACTTTAGGAATATTGAGTTATAAAATAAATCGAAAAAATTGTTCCAAATATAAATGAAATTAACAAACTAGTATTTCTTTTGTATTCGTGACTTTGCACGCCTGTTTTAGAGCTAAATCTTCAGTTCGACGACCGTTTACTAGTCGTAATCCATTACAAAACCAATGTACTTCCGAATACAATAGAATTTCGATATTTTATGTCTAGAATAGTATAAATCTGACAGCTGTTTGGACTAGACGCCTACGTAGCGCCGCCTGGTGACAGAAACAAATATCGAAAACCCTCATTGAGAGGATCCTCAACCAAACCTCGACGTGTACTGTGGGCTCACGCTGTTAGAACGGGTGCTGTTGGCCTGCGTGGCCGCTGGCCACGAGCATCGCTGGCGGGGGCAGCAGTGTTATTCACTAAGGAAACCGCCTTGCTGTCAGCGCTGCGGCAGCGTCGAGCCTAAAAATGGTATTCACTAATGCACTTTAAACGACACTAGCGCTCGGCGACGAATGCGGCGTGAGCTGGAACTACACTGCGTCGAGAGTTTGACGTTTAACTAATGTACGAACTTCGTATTCTCTAACGAAAAACAGCGACGAACTCGCCCACAACCTCGCTCACAGCCTCGATTCCTAATGTCAAATAAAACAGCTAAGATTTTAGACAAGGCTGTCTCGACGTCGAGCTCGTTGACGAACGCAGCGTCGAATGTGTGAATAAGAGAATAGCGTAGCAGCTCGAGGAGAGAACAACCCTCAAAAATTAAGTAAATAACCCGTTTCGCTAAATATTTAAATATGGTTGAGTCTCACGTTAGTTATAATTCTCCAATAGCATCTATTTTATTTCCAGCACCCATAGCACAAGAGCGATGAGTCACGTGATCGCCTGTGACTGTCTAGCAATCTGTACATATTCATCAAACGGAGATGAATAATCTATTTTTTTGGGAGATATTACTAGGGTAACCTTGTGCTAGGGATGCTGAGATACAACGATGACCAGAACCCGGATTTTCTACGGCAAAATAATACTCTGTCTTAATATATCGAGTGAGAGAAACATTATTTTATCCATATCGATAATTTTGTAACAGTAAAAACGGCCCCAAATATAATAAATATTTAAAAAATGTTTATGGTTAAATTCATACATATGCAATTTCTTCTTCTAAATCTACGCCAGCACACATAGCAGCACATGGAAGTTTATTTAAATAAAATATATTATGTAATATTGATAGAAATCATCATTCATTAGTTTCTCAACATTCTCTGGGATTAAACAGTTTCGTTTATCATTATAAAATCATTTATGCATACTGAATACACATTCAACTTCGCTTGATATCAAAGGAGCAAAATAAGATTACACCTTATACAAAGTATTTTTTGTTATTTGGGGACGGTTTTGATATACTGATGATTGATATCGATAAAAAAATCACTCATTGGCTAGTAGATTACGATAGTGTTTTATTTTACCATGAAAAATCCGGGCTCATACCATGACCCCTCAGTAACCAGATCAAAATTGTTTCAGACGAACGACGCTTTAGGCAGTGCATTCAATTGGATTTATTTTGTGCCTCTAATAGTATTGGGTTCATTCTTTATGCTCAATTTAGTTCTCGGTGTCCTTAGCGGGTAAGTTGATCTTACACTTCTTCATTACATAAATATAATAGTACTTGATCGTATGGAAACAGTAGTCCTGCGTATTTATTATGTTTCTGTAAGTTTCACAAAAAGGAATATACTTAATAGAAACATTTGAAATAATAATTAGAAATTTTCAAATGAATTACCAGCCTTAGACTAATGAGATACTGACATTGAAAGTTTCTTACTAGCCCATGACTTCTTATTGGAATCATTTATAAAACGAGTTCTTATAAGATAACATAATTCCTAGTAGTTCTTAGTGGTCAATTCCTGTTCACATACTGGACGTAATTGGATTTTTCACCTTGACTCTTCTTTATAAAATACAGTTAATAATTTAACTAATATGAATTCGTGGATGTAACAATTAGAAGAAAAGGCAAAGTTAAAAATATTGTATACATACAAGGTGGAAGTCGACGAGGGACCTTTACGGAAATGGGAGATAGTTAAGGCTATACTGAGCAACTTTTACTATGGGACCAACCCCGCAATCGTAAAAAAAAACTTACTTTCATACATTGTGTGTATACATGCCGTACCTTTTTGTATGGATAAGTTTTTTTTTTACGATTTCGGGGTTGGTCCCATAGTAAAAAATGCTCAGTATAGCCTTAACTATTTCCTATTTCCGTAAAGGTCCCTCGTCGAATTCCACCTTGTATATCTCAATTTCATCATATGGAAGTATTCTACTAAGAAAATATAGCAATAAGACAATGTATTACGGTAATCAATTAATCACCGTTCATTTATTTTTTATTCGTCTAGAATAAATAATTTGATAGGTACCTAGTCTATGGCTGAGTTTGCAACTGTGAGTTCTTACGTAAGTAGTAGGGACTGAGCTATACTAAAGAACGAGATAGTGATATTCACCTTTCATTCCTTATAGATGGCTACGTCCCTAGAACTTACGTGAGAACTCACAGGTGCAATCCCAGCCTATAATAAACTGATCATAATTATGTATAAATACTACTACTGCAACAAAACAATACAACGCAAATAATACACCAACATAGATAATTAGACAGAGGAGTACTTAATGTCACAATTAGAAAGTATTCACTGTTAATTATTTAATAATATAGAGAGTTCTCTAACGAGAGAGGCCGTGTGGAGAGACGAGCTCAGTTCCAGAAGGAGAGAGCAAGACAGATGTTCAATACGGACTTTACCGCTTATTTAAACTGGATCACAGAAGCAGGTCCTACGTGTGATATTACGCTCTCTTTTTAGGGTCTTTCTCAAAAAATATCGCCGCTATACTTCCCTACTCAAACTCGTATCTGCCACACTCGCATGATAGAAAAAAACTCGCATTCAAAGTGAAAGAAAGACATATCCATGAATAGATAATTGCTGTAGACCCGAGGTTGAGTATGAATAGCTAACAATATGTCTGCTGCATAATTTCCACGAGCCACTGTCATACAAAATGAGTGAAAAGTTTTGTGGAAGTTAGGCGCAACCGAAAACATATTTTTAGAGAACGACCGTTACTTATGCTAGAGTATTTAGTAACAGCCCTAAGGTGCTCTCAAGTTCGACGAAGCTAGATTGGAGTGTTTTCGAAATTAATTCAGCTACAATAGGTATTGTTGCTAGGGCATTCTGCTATTTTTATACGTAGAATCTCAAAATAATAATTGCTAGCTTTGATATTTGTGTGATTTGCTTTACACGCCTGCAAAGTACTGACTGTTATTTTATTTGTCAGAGTATTCATTTCAACTGTAAACTTATGCAGGCTTATGACAGTCTAATAAGTCGATTCAAACAATTAGAGTTACAGTGACGGACATTTTATACAAATTTCTTGTGTAGTTTGGTAACATGTGTTCCCAACTACTCAAGCAGAGCAACAGGTGGTTGTGACATTGAACTTTTTGCTTTGAGGAAATAACTTCTACCTGTAAAAGCTAGAGAAATTTGCACATTATGTGCCCTATCATTACACATTTATTGCGTACAAAAATCCTTGTTTGGTGTATACTTCAACTTTCAGGGTGCTATCCCATCTGTCGATCGCCTTAAGCCGATTGTAAATAATTTGTTAGAACAAGTCGACAACGACGACAGATGATGAAAAACGGAACCATCATAACATATTATAAGTCATTTTTCCATCGGCTTATTCTGATCAGGCGTCGACAAATGGCGTGCCGCCCCGCCCGTTTGTCTCGGTATATTGAATTAATACGATACTGTACTATATAATCAAAATACGTAAGGGCCTCTAAATTATTCTTATAATGTTAATACACGTTCATTTTGCAAGATATTGTTTCTATAATAGCATTATTTGTTTACGATTTTGGTTCGTTGCAGTTGTCATTCAATGGCATTATAAAACGTACCTCGGTGAATCAACTTTTTTCTGTCTGTTATTGGTTATTGACATGCTTTTGGTGCAATTACTGGTGTTAATAAGCCCTTTCCTACATGGGCCACCTACAAACATGGACTACATGGTCTACATGCCTGTTTGCATCATAGCTTAACTTTGCATAAAACCAGCGTGACTTAGGTGACCGTAACCATGGCAGTCTAACAGACAACAATGTTGATTCAC
Organism: Thaumatotibia leucotreta; assembly: GCA_025490895.1. Taxonomy (NCBI): domain Eukaryota; kingdom Metazoa; phylum Arthropoda; class Insecta; order Lepidoptera; family Tortricidae; genus Thaumatotibia; species Thaumatotibia leucotreta. The sequence continues at coordinate 50,690 of JALPQI010005859.1, read as the reverse complement.
CCAACTACTCAAGTCATAAATTTTCATAAAAGACACTCGTGTGACTCTTATATTATTATACGTAGTATGTACTTACTTTTCAAAAGTCGTATTAATTCAGTGTGCTAGGGCATAATCACGTTGTGTGGGCTAAGTTGACTAGACTGGTTTTTCTCAGGCATGCTCGACTTTTTAACTCTTAAGGCCATTTATTTTAGTTATTTTAAAGTCTTCAATTATCGTTGAAGATGCTGACGACTTACTTATCCCGAACAGTTTTAGTCTTTTCTGTTAAGGCGAAATATTTTTGTACCTTTTTAATTATTAATATATTCAATTTTGTCAATCTCTCATTCTTGATGGCAAAATATCTAGGTATAACATGATACTGTCGAATTTACAAATATGCGTATCTATATACCAACCTACTTTTATACTTCATATATCTCGGGGTTGTTCAACTAATTACCAAAAAGAAAATAATTGTGTGACTAAATTAACACGAAATATAACTGAAATATATCCAAACAATGGGTCCCCTTTGGCATGGTGCCAAGAATACTGGCAGCATTTCCCCGCTGAATTCAATGCTGTTTCGTTGTGCGAGGAAGCTGCCAGCTCTAGAGTCACCGGTAGTGCCGACAGCTTTTTAGAGAGCTAATATTTATGAGCTTTGTGGCCCCACGGGACTTAGGGCTAGACAATTGGCATAAAAATGTAGGTATTCGGGACCGAGACCCCTGTACTTTTGTGTTTTAATTTTTTAGCCGCATTTTACTTGTTTCATTTATAGCCCGGCCCACGAGACCATTTCCCCTTCAACCGACTTGGTTTTCTGAACAGACATCCGCGGAACGGTTAAAAGCATTTGGGTTCTAAATACTATGCTATCCAGGGCCTATCAAGTGATTAGGATTATTTTTTGTTGCCATGACTTAGACCACGAGAATGCCAGAGAGGAACCAATCTAAGATTGTTTCGATGCTATCGCTAGTTAAGTTAGTTATAAAGTAATGCTATATTTACAGAGAATTCGCTAAAGAAAGAGAGAAAGTAGAAAATAGGCAAGAATTTCTTAAGTTAAGAAGACAACAGCAACTAGAAAAAGAACTCAATGGTTATGTTGAGTGGATTTGTAAAGCTGGTAAGTTATTTCTTAATGACTACGAGTATATGTTAATCGGCACGCTGAAGGAAAGTGATTTATTTACCATTTCGTACTCTGTCTCAGAGACAATAATATATTATATACAAATAAATAATAATTATGTACTGCCACTGCAACAAAAATGTGTTCATATAAGTAACTTTAGACATCACCAACATAATTATTTTGTATGCTTCTTTACGATTCCTTATGGTGGATATTTTCACTGCGTCATTGGCATTAACATCTCAGCTCAGCATCTTTGTTCTTGAAGCAAGAAAATGTAAATGATGTAAGTGATTGCAACATACTTAAGACCGGGATCACACCTGTATACGTATGTACTTATGTAAGTAGTAGGAACGGAGCTATACCTACTAAAGAATGAGAGGTAAATATCACTGGTATGGGTGCGCCAAAGTATTTATAAAATTGCAACTTAGATTATTGGAACTCCGAAAATTTTTCTTATACAATTTAACTTCATAATGATCGGTATGCAGAATAATCTTTGTTCATAATTATCATCACATAGAATTATTTATGTTCATAATATTGTTTTTCATACATATTTTTAGTACTAACTTTTATGTTTATATAATTTTTCACTATACTTATTTTATGCTGTATATTCTAACGTTATATGTATTTATTTTTATCTGTACTGGTTTTATGTATGAATTATTTTTGTTTAATTAAATATAAATCGTACTATTACTGTAAACTAGCTACCTGCACAAATCAGGTTGTGGCAGAGTAGGTACTGTACTAAACGGGTTCCCTCTATACTTTTTTTGTCCGAAACGCTTAGGACATAACAGACTTGGTATAATCTATTTTGGCATCAACTTAATGAGACAGAAACATCACTTGGCTTAAATAACAATATTTCGAATATTATTTTGTCCGAAACTATCTTGGCATATCATTAATTACGCCGAGTGTTATAAGACAGAAATTAGATTTGCATTTTTTTTTTTGGGCATGTAGCCACATGTTCGAAACTTGCCTTTTTCGTCAGGCAGAATTTGCTGTGAGGGTGAAAATTTCTGCAGTGAGCGAGCGAAGCGAGCGAACAAAACCTTCCGGGGCAGATCCGACTCGGATAGGTTAGGTTAGAAGACTAAGGCGGGAGCTTTGCTCCCGCCTTAGTCTTCGAGGTTATTTTTTTTTTAGCAACCTAGAAAGTACTCAGCTCAGTAACACAGTAAGTAACGTACAGAATATTACTACTACCTCGATTATATTGAGAGGTTGTAATTATTCCTTCTTTGTTATGCTAAAACAAACTATGCCGATACTTTTTATGCACATCCTGATTATGCCTCATCATAAATAGGAGCATCGAAATTATGCTCGAATAATATTCGAACAACTCGAAATCTGCCACAAAGAAATATGCTAAAGTTGAGTATGCCACAACAGTTTCTGCACAAAGCCCATTATGACTACATAGTTTATGTTATTCATAAAAGCAGAGTGAACCTAATGGGAAAATGTTTATAAATAAACAATTTATTTCAAATAACTTTATGAGTATAGATTAATCTACTTGACGACTTTAGGAGGATAAAATTTCGAAATAAAAATCGTTATGAACATTGTAGGTAGAAGTATAATTTTTAGTAAGAAAAAAAGTTTTTTTTTTGAAAAGAAAAAAAGTATGAGAAAAAATTTTCGGAGTAATGATGATTATGAGTAAAAAACGGTATTAGTAAAAATATTCGAAGAAAAAATTGTATAAGTGCCAATATGGACCCCACTGGTATAGCTCCGTCCCTACAACTTACGCAGGAACTCACAGTTGTAATTCCGGTCTATTACTAAGACAATTAAGCGATTAAATTAGCGCATTTGTAATCTCTGCACATCGACATGTTTCTATGCACCTAGGTCTCCTTTATCAAAGATCCACAACGACGGGTTAGTGTTCCATTGGATTAGTGCTTGATAATGGAGACCTAGTCTCTCGGAACCAATTGCGTAGTATTTAAAAATATTTGAATTATGACTTGTTAATATGCCTCGCGATAGTTTTAATTTAAACATATGTATGTTCACATTTTCAGAGGAAGTAATTTTAGCTGAAGAAAGAACCACCGAGGAGGAGAAAATGCACATAATAGAAGGTGTGTATTTTCAGCACTTGGCATTAGGGTGGGCCAATGATAAATGCATTTTAACAAAGGAGGTCGAGACAAAAGGGAATTTATCACTGGCCCACCCTATAGTATATTTACATACCTTAGAATATTAGTTTGGCGTAGCTTGTTAACCAACGAATTATAGTGAAATCCATTTACACTTATTGTTTGTATTCGAATAAACGGCACATAAATAGCAATCTTCCAAGTTTCATAATTACATGTTTATCTTAGTTAAAAGAATTTTGAAGACAGATTTTTACTATATAGGACATACCTACCCGCTATTACATTTGTGAATTCTTACGTAAGTTGTAGGGTACACTCAGGAATAAAAATTGAATATATCACTATCTCATTCCTTAGTATATCGCCGTCCTTAATACAACTTACGTAAGACCTCACTGATGTAATCCCGGCCAAAAGTAAATTATATTTAACGTACTACCTTATTTTCAGCTCGGAGAAAAGCAGCAGCCAAAAAAAAGTTAAAAAACCTCGGCAAGAGCAAAAGCACCGACACTGAAGAAGAAGAGCAGGACGAGGAGTGCGGTGACGACGGTCAGTATATCCGTCTCCTTCACACGCTCTTATTGTCGTGGGCAGCAAAAGGAACTAGCTTTTGAATAAAATGCCAAGTTCAACAAAATGGCAACATGTAGCATTATGACGATGAGATGTCTTTGTTGTTGAAACTAGTGCTGAATTGACTTATTTTTCCTTACCTCACATTCCCTTAGCCGGAATGTTCAGTCGTATGTGAAAAGAAGTTTGCTCAGACTTATTAATCTTATTACTTTTCCTGAAGTTTATTCAGTTCATTAAAGTTATTACTGTTATTAGAATATGCCTATGTAGGCTACTCTTTTTGCTGTTTTTCATCTTTCATTTCTTACTTCCAGTAGGTACAAGTATACGAGTATATGTAACTTCATCTAGCTGTACAAAATGAATGTTTTAAGTACTTCTGTTCATTAGAAACACATGTACGCGTCAATAGCCACAGTATTTTACCTATTCACAATAATTTAAATAACTTTCTTACTTGTGAATATAGAAGGTAATAGGTTTCCGTGCCTTATTATTGCAGTAAAATTTATAGTTTTAATTTCAACTAGCGATTTATTAATCGTTTTTATTTTCTTACATAAATATGCGAATGTTGCATGACTGTGTTCATTTTCTTTTACACTCATTGCCACCCAACCTTTAAGTATTCGTACTCTATTTCTGTGTTGGTTGTTTACAGTTCCAAAGAAAAAGCAAGGTATGGGATCAAACGTGATGCTGGTAGAATATTCCTTTACAACTTCTATGTAGTCGAAATAGTATAGTCATAGTCGTAGAATAGTGGCCCCTCTCAGATCCCGTTAAAGCGCCTTTACGAACACAAAAATATCCGTTATGTGGCGTAAAGTCGTTTGAGAACCTTCTATGACGTCCTTGCTATTCTTTCATCTGTTGGTAAACTTCCTACTCTCCATGTTAACTAAAGCTTGATAGACTTGAGCTTTAGATCCTTACAGCGAAAAGGTTACCTTGCGGCGTGACTAGAAAGAGGCTGGATATTTATAACACGATATTCCCAAAGGGTCAGAGATTTATGAGTGGAATTCGAGCGAGTGCGTTATCGAATTTCGATATTGGCGATGCCAATTACTACAGAATCATATTCGAGCACGTCAAGGACATCGCCAACGCTAGAAACATCAACGACATTTAGCTGAATGACGCTAAAATCCCAGTTCTTCCTATAGCTAATGTTGATGCTAGCCATTGGTCGTTCGGAATATTAAGCTTATTTATTAGGCGTACAAGGAGACAGAATGCAATTCGTTAAAGGTTTCTTGTGTTTTTAGGTTTTTTGAAGAGCAAGACGAGATCGGTGGGCAAGTGTGCGGACTTTTGGCGGGCGGAGAAGAGATTTCGTTTTTGGATCCGGCATACAGTGAAGACGCAGTGGTTCTACTGGTTCGTCATAGTGTTGGTTTTGTTCAACACGATATGCGTCGCTGTCGAGCATTATAAACAACCAAAATGGCTGACCTCATTTTTATGTAAGTGTTAGAAGCATATTTTATTGGAACATTCATACTTCCATTTTCATGAGTATACTAACGGGAATTACATATTTTCAGATTATGCCGAATTTGTGTTCTTGGGTCTTTTTATGATGGAGATGTGGGTGAAGATGTATGCCTTGGGACCGCGGATATACTTCGAGTCCTCTTTCAACCGATTCGACTGCGTGGTCATATCGGGCTCCATATTCGAAGTAGTGTGGTCCGAAGTGAAGGGCGGCTCGTTCGGTTTGTCTGTGTTGAGAGCGTTAAGACTGCTGAGGATATTCAAGGTACATAAAACTGTACATCTATTAAATTTTAACGAAGAATCAATAGCTGATTTAGCGTGGTAGAATCTACACATGGTTTTCTCTTCAATGGTCAACTATTTATATATAACTATTGCATTACAGCGATGTAAGCATTATTATGACTGTAAATTTCCATAAAGATTAGCCTAGTGTAATTAACGAGAGTAAACGGATAGTGATTCACTTTTTAACCTATTCGTTACAAACACAAATAATAATGCTATGACTTATGCCTTTGGACGAGATAGGTATACATATTATGTGTATTTGGTTGGCAAGATCATTCCCAACTTTTCTTTACTAAGCAGAAATAGCAGACTATTGTAATCTTCCTTTAAAATTTCCATATTTACGTTTCTTACCATTATGTTTCTTCACATTCCAGGTCACCAAGTACTGGTCGTCGCTTAGGAACCTAGTGATATCACTCCTGAACTCCATGAGATCTATCATCTCACTGCTGTTCCTACTGTTCTTGTTTATCCTCATCTTCGCTTTACTCGGCATGCAGTTGTTCGGTGGCCAGTTCAACTTCGAGGAGGGAACGCCGCCGACTAACTTCAATACCTTCCCTATAGCGCTGCTTACTGTCTTCCAGGTGTGTATATTGAACAACTATTTTTTATATCGTTACTTTGGCTACTTAGCTAGTTCGGGGGTACCTTCTCGCGGAAGTGTGCTTTGGCGTTCCCGGCTCGCTTTGCCTTTAAGTTAGCAGAAGAAGGGGTTTCAGTGGGTAACCATTAGCCCGTGAAAATTAAACATAACCATCTCGGCCCGTCTCCGTGCCCAAGAGGTATGCGCATAGCATTTTCCCTCAGATATCTCGAAAACGGTTTACTTAAAAACTTTTAGCAGACCATTGACAATTTTAGTGTAATATTTTTCCTATGACAATTTTTTTTATCAAAAATGTCTCACATCAAACTGTTTCTGCTTTCAGATTTTAACAGGTGAAGATTGGAATGAAGTGATGTATCACGGCATCGAATCACAAGGTGGCATTCAGAAGGGCATGATCTACTCTTTATATTTCGTTATTCTGGTGCTTTTTGGGAACTATACTCTGCTCAACGTGTTTCTTGCTATCGCTGTTGACAACTTGGCTAACGCCCAGGTAAATACTCTACTAACGAGACTCGTATCTAAGCTGACCTTGTATTAAATGCTTTTCGTGAAATATTCACTAATTACATGAAATATTGAATGAACTATTTTGAGATAATATAAGCTGCAGCGGAACTAATATGAGGTCATCTGAGATTTATTGTTTTCTGTCAATTTACACTGTTGATGTTAAACTGTCGTGTCGCACCTGTATATTTGAAGCTTTTGGTGTAAATATTGCGTTTCTCATTCCAGGAATTGACGGCGGCGGAGGAGGAACAGGTCGAGGAGGACAAAGAGAAGCAATTAGCAGTAAGTACATCATTCTCCATACTTTGTCACGCTGTTTTTCACATGAATGTTACTATTTCATCCTCTGATGCTTCCGACCTGAGTTGATAGAATCACAATTTTCAAAGTCATAGCATGTTCAACCACTCTTCCACGAGCATAACACAACACTTTCGAGCGGTTGTTGTATGGAAGATCGGATGTGCTGAACAAAATTTGTTTCATACGACAACCTCTGTTTCGGCTGATTAGGAATTGAAGAAAGAGATGGGAGCGTTACACGCGGTGGACGGGATACCACCCGAAGTAGATTCTCCGTCGCCTACCACCAGGAAGGTAAAAGCAGCTCGATGGTGATGGTGTAAGCTAGGCTTAATCATGCGCGATTGTAGCACCATTTAGAACATTGTTGGTCAGTGTACATTTTATGGATGACTCACACTAATCCGTGCTGACCCCGAGTCAGTATCTCTTGCGTACAATATAAGCTGGTAATGAAGTTAATGCCGGCGTCCATTAGTAGAAAGGGATTATTTCAGTGACGGGCATACGTAACACACCTAATTTAAATGTTCAAAAAATTACGAGTAGATACATACATAATATACATAAGTATGTGGTTTTGATGCGTACTGGTACTTACATATATGAGGAATGAAATATGTTGATGAACATTAGGACAAAACGTTTGTAGGGCTCTGCGCGGTGTAATGTGAGTCATCCTTACATTCCCTGCTATCCTACTACGGAGATAATTTCCACATAGTGAACTATCATTACATGTTGAAAACCTATTCAATCAGCAATGTTCTAGAAATGTTCTCATGCGAGTATGTGTCGCTTTTGTGGGCCGAATGGTTATAATATAGGTGTTCTTTACATTGTTATCGTTGTTGTGTAGATAACTTAAATGTTTACCTATTCGTTTGTATTCTCCAGGGCGTAAGTATGTATTGTTGTTTGTAATTACGTCACCTTTCTTCTGGCTGGGTCATGTGTGTGACATTCACAACGTGATGACGTCACCTCGTACACAAAGCTATACTATGCATGTGTGTCGTAGAGTCCGCAATCGATTACTACTAGTTTTGTTATCATATTTATGTTATATGTTACATACAATGTATTATTGTCTATAATAATTTTCTACTGCTTAATCATTAAATATTGTAATCGTTTAAATTAGAAACCGATAAACATTGATTACTTTGCAAATTCGAAGTTTGATTTAAGTAATAGATTAATTCGTAAACTAAATTCATTTCGAGCCTTGCTAGATGACTTATATTAACGTCATTTGTAGATTATACTTTAGTTTTCATTTCAAGATTTTTAATACATTCTTAAAACTATTTCAGAACAAAAAGAAAGAAGAGGCCAAAAAGGAGGATGATGACGAGGTGCCAGATGGACCAAAACCAATGCTGCCATATTCGTCCATGTTCATTTTGTCACCCACTAATCCGTAAGTTAATTATCAGTGAAAGCTAATGACTAGTCTTTGGAACTATGGGCGTTAATCCTTGACATATTTGGCAAATAAGTGTCTAATTTCATTGTATATCAGAAACCCGAAGTTCAAAATGTTTGAGGAAATGTGTATACATTTCCTCAAACATTTAAGCCGGCTATAGATGTATATCTATAGCCGTGTAGTACAATTCTGCCCATAGAAACGCATAAGTGCAAGAACTAAGATTTAAAATAACTAGCAAACTGTAACTGTATTAATAAAATATTTAATTGACATTCTCAAAACTAGTTATTGCGTTTATTCTTTAGAGGACAGCAACTAACCAACATAAAAATATAGATTTAAAAGCCCATTACTCAAATTCTAAATCCTTTGGTTAAATAATATTCATTCAAGTCTGTGTGTGTAGTAGTTGTAAGTAATGATTTAAATAATGCATTACTTTCAATTGTTTCTATTCTCTTTGCTTTCAGAATTAGGAGAGGCGCACACTGGGTTGTAAATTTAAAATACTTTGATTTTTTTATCATGATTGTTATTTGCATGAGTTCGGCGGCTTTAGCGGCTGAAGATCCTGTAGTTGAAGAAAGCGCCTGGTGAGTTGTAAACACGAATCAGTAAAATATGACATACCTAGTTATAGTGGTGGTCAAAGCAATCTGTAGCTAAACAGCAAAACATTGGTTTTTCTCTCTTAACTGACATGATGGTACTATTTCATTATATTGAATGATTTACTTATACCTAAGAAGCAGAAGGCTAAATTCACACTTAAATATGAAACAAAGGTGCGTTTCTAATGTTTTAAAATGTAACTTCACCTAATAGGTATATTTTTTGAAGTATGTTCAGTTACATGTTCGAAACAGACAAAATTTATTCTATCGAAAGCAAAAGACATTTGGTTTTACATTCAAGATTTTATATTAAAGAGTAATATTGTTTTCTCCAGTTTTTGCAAGAAAATAATACAAAGTCCGTTCTTTTTCAGGAATAAAATATTAAATTTATTCGATTACGCATTCACCGGTGTATTCACCGTTGAGATGTTACTCAAGATCGTTGATCTGGGCATACTGTTTCATCCAGGGGCTTATCTTCGTGACTTATGGAACATCATGGATGCTGCTGTCGTAATATGTGCCCTCGTAAGCTTCGGTTTTGAGATCGGGTACGTGAAGGTCAACAAAGTACCATTAGTGACTCTTAGAGCGCTCGTACACCTGTAAGTTATTACGTAAGTTATAGGGACGGAGCTATACTAAGGAATGAGAGGTGAATATCACTATCTCATTCCTTAGTATACTTAGCCCCGTCCTTATAACTTACGTAAGAACTTACAGGTGTACGGCTGGCCTTATTACAATAACCATAAGGTGCACGTATGGTAATTGATTTGTCTGGGCAATGGTACTTTTCTTGTTAATTTGGATTGAAAAAGATAACAATACATGCGTAAATATTATAATAATATTCATTGTTGCAGAGGCGTGAAGAAGGGCGCTCAAAATTTACCGACAATAAAGTCGCTAAGAGTGTTACGAGTGCTCAGGCCGTTGAAAACTATAAAACGGATACCTAAATTAAAAGCAGTGTTTGACTGTGTGGTGAACTCTTTGAAAAACGTCATTAACATTCTCATTGTGTACATATTGTTTCAATTCATATTTGCTGTAATTGCAGTACAACTTTTTAATGGTAAATTTTTTCACTGCAACGATATCAGTAAGAATACATTTGAAGACTGCCAGTAAGTGTAATTCGTTTTCTTTTTATTATATTTATAGTTAGTAACGTTTACATTGTTTTATAAAAACTTTAGAGAACTGCAATAGTACAAAGACTGCATGTGTCCCTTTGTCTTGCCTATATATTTCAAGTATTAGTGTGCCAAGCGAAAATTCGCAGGTTCAGTTACGACAACCTAACCTTACAAATCACAACTTACAAAAAAAATCCTTTTTTCACAGAGGGTCGTATTTCGTCTACGAGGCTAACAGCCTGCTGCCGAAAGTAAGCAAACGACAGTGGACGACGCAATTCTTCCATTACGACAACGTCGCCACTGCCATGCTCACACTTTTTGCGGTACAGACGGGAGAAGGGTGGCCACAGTAAGTGTTCATGTTCCTACACTCGTACTAGTTTTTCCAAACCACACAGTGATGGGGTAAAGCACAAAAAACCGTTTTAATTACTAAAATAGTCCTGACATCTCACTGCCAGTTATTTATTTTACATTATTCTGGCATGTAGGTACCTAATATTCTCTGATTCGCATAAACACGCTTTACAAAATTTGTCGTTAATCAATATTTGGAATGTTCAAAATGTGGCCAACTTACGAGTGTCTGGTCAACACATAGGTATGTTAAGTTTAGAGCATTTGGCCGGTCACTCGTAGTTTCTGGAAGACTGACAATAGTCGATGCCTGAACAATATCGTGATCACGATCAATAACATAAAACACTTCTTTTTCAGGGTGTTACAGAACTCCATGGCCGCTACGTATGAAGATAGGGGACCCATACAAAACTTTCGAATAGAAATGTCCATATTTTATATAGTTTATTTTGTGGTGTTTCCGTTTTTCTTTGTTAACATATTCGTAGCTCTGATAATTATCACATTTCAAGAGCAAGGTGAAGCCGAGTTACAAGACGGTGAAATTGATAAAAATCAGGTAGGTGAAATTAGTAATATACCACTGCACAGCGATTTTTGCTTGTTTCCTAGCATCATGTTTATATAAACTTTTTTTTACAGAAATCGTGTATAGACTTTACTATAGAAGCGCGACCTCTTGAGAGGTATATGCCAAGCAAAAGGGCGAGTTTTAAGTACAAAGTGTGGAGAATAGTAGTCTCTACGCCTTTTGAGTACTTCATCATGACTCTCATCGTTCTCAACACATTGTTACTCATGATGAAGGTATGTATCAAAAACTTCCTATCATATCTATATTTAAGTACTTATATTAAAACATAATATGAATTTTAATCGTGACGGCAGCTGTAGGTATAAATATTGTATTGTATACACTAGAGCAAGATATCGTTTAAACAGACTACATACAAACATGAGTAAGCACTTTGAATGTAAAATGTAGAAGCGGTCACTAATGAATTAGTTGCTGGAAAAGTTAGCCCAACCACAAGGCACAGTTGATGACCAGTTAGATTAGCAGAACTAATTCGGTAATCACTAAGCGCTGAACCAAAGTTAGAGAGGTGCATGTGACCGGACTCGACATGGTGTACCCCGTAGGCACGGAAAAAATGCCTTCAAGCGAATTTGCTCGACGTTGACGCTGGCTTTTGACGTTGCATGTGTCAGAGCCGAACGAATTCGCTCAGACCATTTTTTCGTACCTACATACATTGAAATTGGCGAGTATATTTATGCTCCATTTCCAATTGAGCCCGCTCCTTGAACAACTGTCTACTTTGGTTAAGAGCAAAATGTCCCTAATAATAATCTCCACTAATTGTTATACTTGCGTGCGTCCATACCTGTCGGCACCAGACTACCCCATTTCTTGCAAAAATGTGTACACCTCACTCTGTAATCCCGCCCTAGCTTCGAAGGAAACAAATACAAATTGGCTATTAAATTCAAAGTACTGCCTGGCATAAGATTTTCAAAATTACACAACACATGCAACACTTACAATGACATATATGGAATATAAACTCATCGCGAGACTAGGTACACTGCATCGGAATGCGCCGTGATTCTGTCTAAGCCTATCCCGTCAAGTGTACGCCACGAATATTTTTATTGTTTTGATCCTACGTTCGTTCAGTTCTGTGTTCCTTTCGTGAATCCTTGCTTGCTATTCATTATGTATGTATCAATGTCTACTGCACGATAAGCGTATCCTTCCTGCACATCTACAGCAAAATGAAACACAAAATATAAATTGGACTATTCGTGCTTGTTGATGCACAACTACTCTGAAAGCAGTGAGCTCGGGGCATGAGCCATTATTGTTGTTCGTGTTGCATGATCTTGTATAAGACCTATTCCTAATTGTTTTTGTGAGCGATCTGCATGCTTCGTGGAATGGCCTACTGCCAGGCGTGATTGTTGGTGGTGGCTATCAGCTGCTTAAATTTCACCGTGAAATCAAAATTTATATAGGAATATACTAATCCAGTAACGAAAGAAAAGTTCAGAATTGATCAGAATTTGTGTGTTAAGTAATCCCCTCATTAAGTTACATTATTTCCGGTATTATTTTATTAAGTAGGCCAGAAAGCATTATTTGCTGATGCTCTCGTTCACTGTGACCCTGTGTATTTTTGTTTATCTTACTGACATGTTAGCACGTTTCCTCACCTCACCTCATTTCATGCTATCCCTCTCTTTTGTTATCCTTTTCTAACTTACCGTCGCCCAAAATCGTAAGGCCCAAAGCTATGATACAACATTACTTGCCAACGTATAGTTATCTAAACATCACATCTATCAGTACTCATTAAATTATTGAAGACTTGATACGATTATATGGAGTAACAAATATCTATTTTCATTGCCATGGGTTTATCCAATACGCCTGGCACATCATCACAAAATGGCAGTACTATAATCAAAATGACCTCTACGCGGATATCCTCAAGTATTCGAATATGGGGTTCACTGGAATGTTTTCTGTGGAAACGGTGTTGAAAATCATCGCTTATGGTGTCAAAGTAAGTAAACCAACACACGGATCGTTCTGGTAAATCATTTGGTTACTATGGAACAGCAAAAATAGGTACAAATGTACTCTTTCTGTTTACTAACATGTTTTTTTGTCTATTTACATGACTGTATGGGAATAATTCGAGCCGAGTAAATAATATCCCTACCCAATGACCACCCAATTTTGATACCTTTTACAAAATTTCTCTCTTAAATTAAAGGCTTAGATGCCATTGATAATGAAACCATTTTTCGGCATTTCATTGTTGAGCATGGCTTTCCTGCTGCATGCGGCACTTGTTTGTTTCACACACAGTCAGTATAAATGTTCCTTTACTTTTAACTGTATTGTGGTTTCAAGCTGTCTTCAGAGAATTAGCCATCCGAACATGGGTCAGGTAAGTTAACTGTCGGATCGAAACTTGGTGAAGTACTGCTGTAGTCAAAGGTTCGTAAAAAAAGTTTATTTCTATTATTTATATATGGAAGTGCACTAAGGATCATTGAAAAATGGTGGAGTATTTAATATCTACAGTGACCTCTTTTATTGCTCCTAAGTGTACACTACATTGCAAATCTCTCGTCAGCATTGAATAGCTTACAGGGGATTTACAAAAATTGATGTTACTAGTTTTGTGAAACGCAATTGTGCATGTATGTTTAATTTGTATGCATGAAAGCACGAGCTGCACTGAGAAGCCACAATATAACTATATCTACATATATACACACTGACACACATATACTTACAACAGGGTCAAGAAAATGGGGAACTTAACAGCACACACATAACATCCACCAATACATAATAAACACAAAACGAGTTTGTTTTCTAACGTTATAGCAGATAGTAGTAAAAGTTAATCTTTTTAGATTATTAAACCAATATGCCAGATTTATTTTTAATAACTCTGAATATCTGTGTTCTATGTCCCTGGTATTATTTTTATGAAAATTATTAAAAATAAATCTGGCTAGGTACTAACTTATAAAGTTTGAGGTTAAAAATATTGGTATTGATTTTGTGGTAGTTTCACGAGGCTCCAACACTACTCATGGACTCGTTATCATTAATGAACCTCATCTTTACGATCTTCTTCCTTCTCGAGACCTTGTTGAAGCTGATTGCCTTCGGATGTCAGGTAAGCAACCTTTTAAATAGTACAACAGATTTAAGTTAACATATTTCTTGTACACACGGCGTGATATTGTACGATTGAATAAATTACATTTCTAATCAATTATGCCGTGTATATAAGATAACACACATTATTTTCTTTAACATATCTTAGAATGATTTTTTTAGCATTCAATATTCAGTACTGACTTGAATATTATTAAATTAGAATTTATAGAATTTAAAACGCCGCTTAATTTTTTATATGATATAGATTTCATGTCACTCAATTAAAAAAATCTAGATATGCATAATTTGTTTTCGGATAATTATCTAAGAGAGAGATTCCTTATCCCACTCCACATCCTACTTGTTCTGAATAGAAAGTGTACATTTGTGCCCCTTGTTCATGTTTTACTATTTCTCGATGTAATATTAATATAATTATTAACTAGCATTTTCTATTCTGTGATTACTTGCATTGTGTTATACGAGTATATATAAAAAATAATTGTAAATATGTTTCCAGAATTTTTTCAAAGATCCATGGAATACGTTCGATTTCATAACGGTCATTGGAAGTATTATTGACGCTCTCATCATGGAATTGGGCGTGAGTATTTACGTCGTCAAGGATTTACATTCCTTGAGCCTTCAAAATGTCTGATGGGTTTCAGGGTAGTCCCTAGTAGTGGATATCATGAATACAGATGTATTGCAAAATGCTTTACCTTGGGCTTTACACGGAAATTTCGGAATTTATCTTTCTGTCTCAATCAGCTTCAGTGTAATGGAAACTGAAGTTTGTTATGACAACAAAATGAATTCGGGCGATTCCGTGGGAATTTGAAGGAAAAAGATTTTGCACTTCATCTGTTGGTTAATCCATTAGAATCTAAAGGACATCTTGACGTCTCAAGAGATATCCCTAAATTACCTTAATGGTTTCCTGGCAATAACGAAGTCGAATTTATAAATGAATTTCAAAATAAATTGTATAAAAGAAGCAGCTAAATATATAGCAGCAAAATTAACATAAATATAAAGCACTTTATGTACGTACATACATAGTCACTTATGATGTATCGGTAGCCGAATATGTACCAGTACTTAAGAAAAATACTTATCAGTCATACCATTAGGTACACCTTTCTAATAAAACTTAAAAATCTTTAGGAAAGTTACAAACGGCTTTAAACAATAATGTCTACATTGAAATGCAAAGAAGGAAGACTATATAAATCAAGTATTTTTCTCATACGCATACATGTCACTTATTGTCGGTAAACAGGTGTTTAATTATTACATCGTTCATGCCAGAAAACACAACTGTTCATTACTTTCGCAGGTATTGTCGTTTTCACAAACGTCCTAACTATCTAATGTACGTTTTCTTTCTACGTATGATATGATAGGTGTTATTTAAGATTTACCTAATTTTCTATTCTTACAACTTAGAATTTAAACTATTTAGTTATGACTTTTTTAATCGGCTGCAGATGAGAGGGTAATGTTATTGAAATTCGGTATGTTTGAAAACCGAAGGTAAACGATTTGTCCTGATTACAGAGCGATCTACCAGAACACTGTGCCTCTGACATTTCCTGTCAGCAGGTAACCAACTGACTTGTTTGCTAGGAAACATAGTATTTTCATATATTGTTATGTTTACAATGGATACAGTAGAAAAGCAACTAAAATCAATATTATATGGTAGTGCTAGTTTTAGGCTAGATTTAGTAGTTTTTTCAAGGAGTGTTTTCTAGAAATTGGAAGTGTTTAGAGTTTTTGACGAGTTTGTTCCTGTAAATTAGGCTAATATGTAAGCAAAGTATTATAGAAGTAATCTATTTTGAATACATTGAATTTATACATTATTTAATAGAAATCATAGATTTATTTCTCATTTATTTTGTTATTTTATTGGAGTGTTGTATTTTCCTTTGTTATACTTTTAGATATAAACGGGATCCGTTTAGGACTGCAATTATGGTACTTCAAAATTTTCGTATACTTACTAAGTTTGTAAATTTTAACTAAGTAGTGTCACTACATTCTTAATTCACAGACCGATTCAGTGTAAAGTTTTTCTTAAGATTTAATTAGCAATATATTAGAATTTATGAGATTAGGTAATTGTGTTTAAAAATAATATGATTTTAGGTTGTAATTGTTTTGCTACAATTTGTAGGAATTAAATATTTCATTAATCTAAAATGTAATTATGAATTGTAAAAGGAAAAGAGCGCAAAATAAATAGTGTCTTCTGAATGCAATATTGGAAATAAATATTACAATCGTAAATAAGTTACGAGATATAGTTGTCGAAATATTAACAGATGATGACTTAAAATAGGATATTTGCTGCTGTTACACACCTATATCTTTTTGATATTGTAATTTGATGTCTAAACCAAAGCGAGATCATTTTTCATCCAAAAACAATAGGTACACGTATTTTTGTAAATATACACCTTTGCGCTAATTTCGTTTCACAATTCTAATGGTTTTTTCGACAAACCATATAATTTGAACGTACAAACGTTAACAACTTAACCCATTCACTGTTCCTATACAATACAAACTAACAAGGCCAACCATACATATTTTAATTACGTGTCCTATTCCACAATAGTAGAAGCGTGGACTTGTTTTAGAAAGAACTTTCATATCTCATCGTGGAACAAGGGATGTGTTAAAGTGGAACAAGGTGCATTGTTGAAATAACGATTTATTAACAAAACAGAATTTCAAGGTTCCATCAACACATTACATTTTCGATAGTGATAAGGTGTAATGTTGCACAGCAGATTTTGTTGCAGTCGCCGTTGGCTTAGCCTACGCGTCTTATACAGTCTTATCAGACATTAGTATTTAAATTTTAATAACTAACTAGATTCCGGGTAGTTTTCGTATTATATCACGGTGTTGATGGAACTCCAACAACGAGATACTAATGCTAGTGGTATTTCGGCAGGAGAACACTTTCAACGTCGGTTTCCTCCGCCTGTTTCGAGCCGCGCGACTGATCAAGCTGCTCAGGCAGGGCTACACTATTCGAATACTGTTATGGACGTTCGTGCAGAGCTTCAAAGCCTTACCCTACGTGTGCCTTCTCATCGCGATGCTCTTCTTTATCTACGCCATCATTGGGATGCAGGTCTGTTAATCATTTCTCTCATATGCCTTCTTGTTGCCAACTGGCATTATAATAATCTTGAAAATTATTTCTTTCATATTATAGTTCGGGGAACCTTGATAGTTTCTACACTTTTTACAATTGCTATTAATCATGTAATGTAAACTGCATTAGATTTAAATTATTAATTTTATTAATGTAACGTTTCGGGTGCTGCGAGATCCCTAGATTTTTTGCAAGTGTATTATTAGTAGTATAAACATCTTAATTTGATAATTGTTCAACTAGTTTAGCTAACAAAGTAGGTTTGTAGTGTTCGGGGTATAAGCTATTTTAGGTCTAACGTTGATAATAGTGCCGTAATCATATTTTTACTTTGTGACTAGTTGTCATATTTCGTAATAATGAATAGTTATTTGCAAAGCGTTTAACTTTACTGTTTGCTAAGATCTGTTAGAGCAGACATCCCTGCCAGATACGTTTTGTTGTTCCATTCCATCTGACCTCACTAGTTTCATCCCCAAGACTCATTCCTGTTCCATAGACTAACACGACATGGAAACGCGGGAGCATTACACTGTAGTAGGCACTGATCATTTTCTAATGGCAGGTTTTCGGAAACATGCAATACGATCCAGACACTGCCATCAACAGGCATAACAACTTCCGATCTTTCGTGGGAGCACTTTTGCTGTTATTTCGGTGAGAGTACAGTACAGCGTAGTGGTGCCAACCGATATTTTCTGTTCACTTGTCCACTGGCGAGCGGTAGGCGCCCACACGGCCGGGATTCGTTCTTACAGAGCATGGCACATGGAGTGCGGTGTGGCATCTTGACTCAACTATTGCGCAGTTGTGCCCAAGACTCCGACACTAGTCTATGTTACATGTACATACCAATCATGATCATTGAGTCCGCATCAACATCTCGTAAACATAGTGTTTGGTCACATTCAAGAGTAGAATTAGCCGATAGTGTTGTCTTCAAATTGTCCTTTAATAATGCATCTCATTTTTGTACCTAGTAAACCCTTGTAACTATTGTTTTCGCATCGTACCCCTGAAACATTTTATTAGCGGTAGCAATAGATCATCTAGGTAGAACCAACTTAGTAATTGTTATAGAGCGGGGTGAGCATAGGATGTTTAGGGTACACGTATTTTTGCACACAATGCTGATTTTCTGTGTTGTATCTGCTTGGACACAGGTGTTTGGCAATATAGACTTAGCACCCGACTCAGATATGAACAGACACAACAACTTTCAAAGCTTCATTCAAGCACTCATGCTACTATTCAGGTAAGGAACAGTACAATAAGGTTGATATCGCGTTATAATTTATATATCTGGGTATTTCAAAATTATTAAGACATTAGCATTACTTAAGACGTTGCTTGGCCATATATTATTATATAACAGCTACGGTCTTAGGATTAGCAAGAAACATTGGTCTCGGGATTACCTTTTGTAATTTCATTTAAACTTTCTGTTACAGCAGGTAATATGATAGGTCTGTGTTTGGCAAAAGCATGATTGCCCTCACTGCATGATTTTAAAGTCAAAGTCAAATTGTACCTCCACATAGGTTTCGTGGCAAAATTAGATAACACTTAGAATCACTTGCATTCCGAACTTTAATTAAATGTTTAGTTTGAATTTACGAAGTATTTTTCAAGATAATTGGTTTACCCAACGATACCCAATACTTTGAACTATATTTATTTTGTTACTTTTAGTAATCGCTAACTGTATGGTTTAAGACTGGCATGATCATTAATATTCCAAACTAGAATTAACTTGAATGATAAAACAAGTTATTTAAGGTCACTGCGACTAAGTACGGCATATTTTGAAGGAAAGTCCGTCATATGCGTCTTATACTGTTCAATTACGGTCGAAAATCAGTTGGTAGACGGACTTTCCTGATAGACGGTCTTACCTGCATTGACCTTGCCTTATAAGTTCGTCTTGCTAAAACTATTGCGATAATTCGAGAATTCAGAACATCATATTTTCACGAAGTTTATTTCACCCAGTTTTAAATCATATGTCAATGCAAATCGTTCACTCTTATGGCATAATCCTCAAATTTGTCTATAATAATGTCAAATATGTAACCAAACATTAACTCTCTAGTTACTTAAGTACTTAATCTATTTTAAGAGTCGATGTTAATTGTATTTCGGTTTTATTTCTACCGAAAGACCCTTGAGCTACTAAGGCATTACAATAGTCGATATACAATACCTAAATAACCCCTAAAATGTACTTTATGGAATCGAATAGCCTTTATGGTTTCTTAAATTTGCACGTTTGCACTAATTTATATAATAAAAAAATCGCAGCCCAACTTGACTCGAAGAAATGACACACGGTGATGTGGCTTTTACAATAAATATTACTGTACTAAATAGAGACATCAAACGACCAGAAATAGCGATGTCTATTGCCAATTATATTTCTATCATTTGTTGGGATATTTCTATTTGGCACTAGTGAAGCTATCGCACTTCATCGTCTGTCACTTACTCGATTCCCTCTATACGCTTGCCTTGATTTTGTAGCGACAACTACCGTACGAGAATTGCTAAAGTACGTGTACGCAGTAAGTTACTGCCGCTGTAAGCTCATGGCATACGTAGATCAAGGGTTCTTTGGGTAATCATACAAAAGCGGGTATTTGTGAGTCACTCAATGTTCAGGTGCGCAACGGGCGAGTCCTGGCCTAACATCATGCTGGCGTGCCTCAAGCCGGCGAAGTGCGACGAGAAGGCCGGGAAGAGTCCGAGCGAACCTTGTGGGAGCACGCTCGCTTACGCCTACTTCGTATCGTTTATATTCTTCTGTTCGTTTCTTGTAAGTAATATCATCATCTACTTACAATTTAACACCCAGTTTACGTATAGGTAGTTTGTTGTTTATTAAAATTTCAATTGTGTTCATATTTATACATATGAATAATTTGCTAGTACCTGTATTGGCAAATATGCTGTTCTCATGTGTATGCAATGGGCATGGTTAGAGTGAGATTTTATCCGTACGGACATTAATGCTGTAAATCGGTTGCAAACTAGTGTATGGTCGGTGCCATTACGTATTAACTGTCTTTACACAATTACATATTATTGCGTTTGATCAATTGTATATGATACTGAAGTTACTCATATGTCCACAGATGTTAAATTTATTCGTTGCCGTCATTATGGATAACTTCGATTACCTAACGAGGGATTCATCCATCCTCGGCGCGCATCATCTTGATGAGTTTGTTAGAATATGGGCCGAATATGACCCAAACGCCACGTAAGTTTAATATTGTAAACATTAAGATAATAAGTATTGAAAGTTCATGTTAACCTTTCCATAAGCGCCTTTGTATTTATATATTAATCCCAATTTGTTTTCAGTGGCAAGATCCATTTTACAGAAATGTATGATATGTTAAAAAATATGGATCCTCCGTTGGGGTTTGGAAACAAGTGTCCAAATAGGCTGGCCTATAAGAAATTAATTAGAATGAATATGCCGTTAGACGACGAAGGGAAGGTTAATTTTACTACAACTCTCTTTGCGTTGATACGGGAAAATTTAAACATCAAGATGAGATCAGGTAATTATGTAGTCATATTGCTTATAAACAAAATTAATTACCGTAAAACCAGTCGCAACCCTTAAACTTACACCACATTTCAAACCTTCGCTTAGGCGAAGAATACCGAAAACAAATCGGCCAGGTTTTTAGTGGCTGGTCACAGTTGTCCTTTTTGCACTATGGTCACGTCAAGGTTTGATCACGTGATGTTTTTAGCGGACGAGATGGACCAAGCGGATGAAGAGTTGAGGGAAACGATAACTCACATATGGCCATTGCAAGCGAAGAAAATGTTAGATTTGCTGGTGCCTCGGAACGATGTACTCAATACAGGGAAAATGACCGTGGGAAAGATCTATGCGGGCCTCCTGATCCTCGAGAGCTGGAGATCCACTAGGTTTGGCCGCAATCCGCAGGGCGTTACGGTAAGCTATAGTCTGTGTATTGTTTTCTGCACTGTTCGTTCGGTATTTCAAAAAGATGAACTGTTGTTAGGTAAATGTCGTAGGTGTGTAGTTCTAACGAAGCCAGAGTAAATACGTGTGGCTAACGTGTAATTAATGTACAGCATCTTCTGTTCTTTTGAGCCAAATGTAAATATTAATGAATAGGTAAAACTACACGTTAAAGTAGTGTTTGTTGATGGACCCTTATAATTCCCTACATTAGTGTAAAGTTCTAACATTATAGTTAGTTAAGTATAGTTGATTGTGTTATTTATGTGGATGTATTGTTGTTATATGACGCTAAAAATGAAATTGAAGTTAAATCGAGAATATAATTTAAAATTCCGATTGGCTTCTTTAATCCGAGCTAGCAGAGCACAACAATACAGAGTCACGTTAGTGAAATCGACTCGTTTGAGTCGACTACATTGGTGGTTTACTTTTCAGGCATTCGGCGAGAATAGCCCTACGGCCAATCAGCCGGTAGTATTAAATACTTTACGGAACGAAACTTTGACTACTTTTTCTTGCACTGTTCTAGACATTTTTATTTTATCATATTTTTCTCGCATCGTATTTGGACAATCAAGAAATTAAACGATTTCCAAATAGCTAATAATGACTTTTAAAGTCAACGCAATAGTAATCCATAGGAGAAATCATCATTCCATGATAGTAGCAATAGAATAGATACAGTTGATTTAGTCACCAGCGACGCACTTGATGTACTGGCTCAAATAAACTTGTGTGCGTCAAGCATATTTTTGTCTGTCAAGTGTCCGTCAGGGCTTCGTAAACCACGACATAGTGACCTGTCCTATAGTTGCAAAATATATGTAGAGCAGTGTCATTGTTGAAGAGTTGTTTGGCCGTGTCTAGTAGTTGTTGAATGTCCGATGTAGTGCCCCATTTGTGTCGTCTTCTACCAAGCCGTATCGCTCGCTACCCCTACACCTTCTACTTGTGTTGACTATAAATTGGCGAAACCAGATGTATTGTTTGATCGTTCTAGGAAAATTTGCATGACTACCATTGGATTTTCTGAATTTCTTCCTCTAGTAGTTTGTGTTATACCGAATGAATGTTTTATTTTACTTTGTCAAATTACCTACATTTTGGCTCAATTAATTTATTCATTGTAGAAGCCTGAAGACGTTCGATAATCGAAATAATGTTTTCCGCTACGCTCTTTTTGCCTAAGAATGTACTTTTTTTGTAATTTAGAATAAAGGCGTAATATATTTCAACTATTTCAATATTGATCGCTCTCATACTATCCTAAGACATACACTAACTAATTTATGCACTTACGATATCATGAGATATGATTTCTTGATCGAAGTAGTTGTAATATATCCTTATTTAATTTACCATAATTAATGCAATTATTATTATTTAATTTATCATAATATAAGCGCATGTTGGAGAGAAAATCTCGATCTTTCTTTCAACAATGGACGATGCAGCAGTCATGTTCTAGCCGCATCTTAAACCGCATCTGGCTTCAATATTTTTGCACTAACCTTTCAACTAGCACCATGTATAATATATAAATGCTTTGTAATTTACAGCTCTATCGTATATATATCATACTATAACCAACCATCCTACGTATTCAGTATTCACTAAACAGAAACTCTGACATGGTACAGTATCTACTAACATAAAAGTGTAATAGTTGTTTTCTCAGATAAATAGCCGCATTCATCTTCACTATACACCACAGATATACAATGCAGTATGCATTCATTTTACAATGTCCATACGTTGGAATTCTTACACTCAACAACATACACTGAGACACAAACTAAAGAACTCCAGCATGGACATGAGGTGTGAGATTGCGCAGACTCATGTAGGCTTTAGCTCGAGGTTCCCAACCGTTTTCGATCATACATAGTTTACATAGAATGGATGTGATGGTCGGATGACGATCATTTCTAAGGACGTGTTTAGTGGGCCCCTGGTTGGGAACCGCTATCAATTAGTTGCCATAGCGTTGGTTGGCGGCGTGTAACATGAGCTTGCGCATAAGAGTGTGCGGGGTAGATGTGTGAAATGGGGTGCGTGGTGCAGAAGGCGTCCTTCTTTAACTGCCTGTTGGACGTGGCGGCGGGGCTGGGCCCGGGCTCTCGTGCGGGCTCGCTGAGCCACGAGCCGCCGGTGGCCCTGCCGGCCGCTGCCCATCCCGAGGACCACGACTCCCACACCCTCGCTGACCTCGCCCGTCGCACCACCAGAAAGTCACTCAAGTAAGTATTATTTTACCTAATTTATTGTAACCTACCCCGAAAATAGAAAATAAAAAAAAAATCCCTACGTGAATCGCAATGCCGGAATATTTGATTTCAGTTTATACTCATACCTACTTATTTAAAAAAAAAATGCCACAGTGTTGCGTAAAAGATGTTATAAATTATACCAGATATCAACCTTATACCAGATTCTAGTACGTACAGAAGATAATAAGTACTATAACGTCTCTAAGTATTAACAAATGAAGATAGTTAAGTTGTAAAAACTTCTATTGAAATCGCTTTATCTTTTGTTACAGGAACAATAAAAAGGTGAATTCCGTTTTAGAATGGGTCCAAACGTTAAGCTATATTTTTGTTGTAAAGCCCTATGATATCATTATAGCTATTGTCAAGTGCAAATTGATGTTATCACCGAGATTATTCTCAACTAGTTCAATGAATCCATTGCACATGATTTGAACTGGGAGATACCTAAACTGTTAATTAGAATGTGGTCCACAAACGTATTGTATCCGAATTATTTATGCTAAATAAACATGTTGATGCATCACCATCCGTCATAGATAGTCTATGTTGTCATTTTATTTTAAAGTTAGAAGTGTTTTGTTATTGTAAAGGACAACTAAGCCGTAGGTTGGTCGGTGTCCTGTTTCTGTTTGTTGTTGAAAATTAGAAAATTAACGAAATATTTGTTGTTTTTTAGGTATTTGAATTTGTGGTAAAGGATAACTTAGGGGCTTAGGCCCACTATATGTTTATTGACTTGTATATGTTGTACTTACTAAAGGATAATGGTAAACGTTTTAAAGTTTACAGATGGTTTTTATAATTAGGTAAATATTTTCAGTAATATAGGATTGTTTTTCTAATCAGTAATGTAGCGTATTTTATTATTCTTGATGATATCTCGATATTATAATAGTGAATGTCAAGTATGTAACTAATGCGAAATATGTTTTATGGACTAGAGGTTGATAACACATGATACAGTTAGATATAGGTTCTTCACTACCGATACATATACAAACATTACAGTCGTAATATATAACATGACACTATAACATAATATTCTACTTTTATCGCATGATTACTGGATTTACACATATAAGAGCATGCATCGCATGATGATATGTTTTTTAGTTGAAAGTTTCTAAGGGTAAGTAAAGTATGTTTTAACAAACAGCAGCACACAGCACGATTTTTAGCATGATGCAAAATTTTTCACCGATGCATGATTGACTTAAATGTAAGCACGAAGTAATACGAATGCAATTTTGTAAATATGGGACAGTAAATTGACACGGAGAGGTTAAGTTGTACATCGTAGAATTATATGTGTGATGGACATTTGGACTGTATGTGACCATGAGTGATTTTATAGGTGCTGGAGTTGCAAGACGTAGCTTCGCATCACGCGTCAATAGAGTCACTGGACGAGGCTCGGCTAACAGCACCGCACTCGTATCAGAACGGTCACCACGGCAGGTCTTCCAGTTTGAGGTGAGATGCTGCTCAATAATCCACATCATTTATGTGTTATCGTTTATTTTGAGTTATTTCCGTTTTCATTTTATTTTGTAGTGTCATCGAAGAAGAAATTGATCTCAAAGTAATCGTTGTGAAAAACGGTATGTTAGCGTTGCACGTAATAACGTCCACTAACAAGTTTCTGAACTAACCCGTTTCTTATTCTGAAGGAAATGCTGTATCGTGTAATTGTACGTGACATGTAATTGCATGGGATGTCGCATGTGGGGAAACGAGTCGTATACCAGAGCTAACGGATTGTGTTTTCAGACGAACGCCGAGTCCGAGAAGACGTGGCCACTACGGGGGCTACCACCACGACATCGGGTTCTCGGACACGGTCAGCAACGTGGTCGAGATAGTGAAGCACGAACACCAGCGGCACGGCCGCTCGCATCGCCCGCCACACCACTACCATCCACATGGTACGCTTTTTATTACAAGCTAACAATGCTACACATTTGAGATACCTGATCTAGCTTCCAGTACATGTAAATTTGCTGGTTATCTTACAGACGGCCTACCACAGACATACTTGAATTAGATAGATATCAGCAAATTTACCGATCGCCATTTTCGTGAAAGCGCAGAAAGTGAGCTGTGCACGAACAGCTCATCCATCTTTCCCTTTCTAGAACTTGATCCGTGGCTTCATGCTAGCAGATTGGTATTTGTGACTTAATCCAGAAATTCTCATAGTCTTTTTTAGCTTTTTATTGAGCTGGTTGCCTCAAGTGTTTTATTTTTTGTTTCCGTAGTGTATATTATTTTCATTCAATAAATATTTACAAAGACATATCTAACCTCTAGCTTCAAATTAACCGATTTAAACAGTTTTGCAAACATTTTTCTTCTCATGAAGGTACTCTGAAAGTTTTGTGAGAAGATGGGAAGTCTAGCTTAAAGTAGATGTAGACATGTTTTGTAGCTGTAGTTATAAGACCTTATGACCGTACCGGTCATGCTAAAGAGAATATGTTGAATAGATACATAGTCTGTAAATTTTAGCATACTCGATATCATCAGCATCACAAAGCTAGTTTTGTAATCAACGATTAGTAGTTCAACCTTAGATATGACTGAATAAAATCTCATCCATACATGCTCATAACTTGATTGTTAGCGATTCCTGTCGTATGTTTTGTTCATCAGGCAATACTTGACATTTCTAGATTTAAGTTCACTTGGTGCATAGGTTTAGCACCGCCGCCATCGGACGCGAAAGCGGCAAATTTTATACAATTAATAATATAAAACGCTTGTAAAAAAAGACCTTGTTATTGTTTTGCCTGCTGCATGATATGGCGCCAACTTACAGAACTAACTCTTACCCACCCTTGTTTGCACAAATTTACTTGCTTTTTTATGAACTACACTAAAACTTCTGGTGCCTGAAGCGCATGCACTTGGCCAGTCTACCTTAACCATGCAGCATGCAAACGCTTGGAGGACTCTCGTTCACTTGGTCGCTTAGTGAATAAAATAGTGTTGCAAAAAACTGGAACAGAACTAATCATTTATGCGATTTAGTGACGGATGTGCTAAAAAGCTCCAGATATATATCCCAGTTCCAAACCCGTGTCCATCACTACCTGTACATTTGTACCTTGAACAGACACCCCAAAACTTTTAGAGTCACCTTTGTGAGCAAGGAAATGAGGTCGGTAGTCCGACGGGCATAGGGTAAACCGTGGTGGAAGGTACATGAAGGTATTCCTGACAGCAGGGAAGGAGTGGAGAGCGCCGCACCCAACGACCAGCCTGAGCCAGCCCTCGCGGTCGCCCAGCCCGCCACACCACACCTACGGTGAGATCCACTCGCCACACACACCACACGTACACACACAAACACACACACCGATATAAACTCGATCACGGAAACTACTTAGGTTTTGAATGGTAACAGCGAACCCCAAACACAACCGATTTTAACGCACAAGCCAAAGACTAACTAATATTTCAGTTTCTATCCTTGCATCTAATTACTATTCATTTTCTTGTCAAAATCACGCAAGCCAACTCAAGCTTTAACACAAACTAAACCTATTGATTAACATTTACCTACACATTCCTTTACTGTCCCGGACGATCTGCATTAAGTCGCTTACCTATCTTGTATACCATCGAACAGAATTATTTTTATTTCCTGTCAAGAATATTTTGCCTAAAATTGTAAAGCAAAGGGTCTGAATAGAAAAATAAATTTCCAAATATATACAGTCGATATTTGTTTAAACTATACTTCCAAGACCCTTTGCTAAAATCAGCAATGTGTCTAAACCAAATTAGATTTTTCAATGTTGACATTTTGTTTTCGCACGCATGAGGACGAATGACAGAGCCGCGTGTTTAGATGACGTGATACTTGAAACGTAGGAAAATTGTTTGCACATCTGTTTATTGTCCAGACTGTATATTTTGACGACGACCCAGATTTGTTGTTTATTTCGGCGATGTTTATAAAATGACGTTGCGAGTGTGCCTGAGTGGAACGTCCAAATTATTCAAAGAACAGTTTGGGCACCAATAGGTGGTGAGCGAGAGCGGGAGAGGGACCGCGAGTGGCGAGCTTGGCGAGACCGGTCGTGGGAGCGGGACGGCGCGCGCCGCGGCCGCGGGCGTCAGCTCCCACCCACGCCTACCAAGCCGTCCACGCTGCAAGTCAAGCAGCAGCCACCGTTCACTCGGATCACCCATAGCCCCTCGCATGTAAGTCTTCATTCAAGCAGGAAACCCATTCTAAGTACGCACGCTCGCGATTTGCCGTTTTTATCGAGACGGCTCGAAAGGATTGCTGTTCGGTGATTTTCGGTATGATTTAAGTTTTTCTTTCTTGCTGAGTACCTATAGGTAACACAAATTAGTGAAACAATCAATCTCCCAGCCACATCATAAGCCACCATAATAACTAGTAACATTAAGACTATTCTCACTAACCGCCTCCTCCAGTCTTCAAGGGTAAGTCACATTTATCACCACGCGCACACATATTGTCACGCGTAAGCCTGCGTACGCGGTCTCATACAAATATGTGACTTTACCCTTAAACGACTCACACAATCCAACTTACAACACAGAAAATTATTTATATTATTTCGCCGTGTTCGTTTCAGTTATCATTGAGGCAAACGGTGCGTGACCCGGTGGAGCCTTTGCACGATGAGTACGAGTATGGCCGAGAAGTAGAAAGACTGATACACCGAGACTATAGATCTAGAGATAGGTAAGGTGCATTTTCATTATATACTAATAAATGCAAAAGGATCAACTGAATGGAAAAAGGTATAAAAAGGTTCAGAAATATGTCTCTAGCTAGAATTAGTCTCATTAAGGTCATACCCACATACACTTGCATATCTATTGATCTTTTTTACATTGATTGACCTCGCCAACATAACGCAATTGTCCACCTGTCTAACCATCTCCGAATAAAATATATTTGGCAGTAGGTTTAACTGGTGATTGGTACAACAGTATGTCTCCGCGAGATGACTATCCATTCCTCTTTTACTCGTATTAATATAGTTAGTAAAAGACAGGGGGGTCTATTTGGTGTCATGGGCTAAGCTACAGATAAATGTTAACTGTCCTTTTCTTTTATATGTTATGCCTACCTGCCTAGTGGAAAGGATGAAATCATTTTTATCCAACGATATATTAATCTGGGGATTGTGAAAAAATCTAAGTATAAAAATATTATTATGCAATACTGCTGCCTGCGTTCGGCCGGATGTGAGTAGGTTATATCGAATGACATGTACGTTTGTTCGCATAGTATTTGCAACAGACGCGGACGGGGCTACGAGAGCGAGCGGGGCGGGCGGTCGTACGAGCCGGCGGCGCCGCTGTCGTACGAGGCCGCGCTGGCGCTAGGCCGTGGCGGCGGCGCGCGCGCGCTGCCCTCGCCCGCTCCGGCCTCGCGCCTGCCCAACGGGTACAAGCCGCGCGCGCGACACTCCGACTCCGACGAGGACGACTGGTGCTAGCGGCGCCAGCGCGCGCGCTCACAGAGAGACGTGCGCGTCGCCGCGGACCCCGCGACTCACGCGCACACCTTCTGAAGCGTCGCGCTCGGCCCCACCCGCGACAACACGCCTCGAACGATCTCGTTTTTTACTCGGCGACCGTGTGTACATAGACGACTTACGTTGCTCAGGATTTTGGACGTCCCTCCTGGACACGGCGGAACCCCGCTGCGCCCCCCTCCCGGCGGGCCTCCATGAGCTATATCCAAATTCTAGTATTTACAAAGTTTTGGAAAATTTAATTTTTAATTCGCTAAAATTTTACTCTTTAATTTATATTACGATTAAGGTAATCGAAGTATGAAACAGTGCCAGACAGCTCGTTTGCGCTAGGATTTTTACATAAATGAAATTATTAGTCTGTATTGTAAAAGTAACTTTCTATATCATTAAATTTGCACTCGATAAAGTCCACGTTATATCGCCTCGCGCGGCGGCGCGGCAGGCGCGGGCGCCGGCGCGCGCGCCTGACGCGCCGTGCGTTACATCTACAACTTAGTCGTTGAAAAACACTAGCAATTCATCGTCAGACAAATTAATACTAGTATTGTATAAAATATTTACATAGCAAATAATTTTTACTTAGTTAATATTGTACCTAATAAATAATAACATTTTTTATTGAATTTGCTGTCCTCCCCTAAGTGCTTTATACGTTATTTAAATTTAATAAATACAATTAAAGCTAATAATATGAATTGTATATGTATTGTATTTAATTAAAAAGGTCATTTTTAAATTAAATTGGGTAAAATTATGGAAATTATGTACTGTTATCATTTTAACGAAATTACTCTGAATGATTATTTATATTATATGTAATGTTGTGAAAGTTCATTATATTTAGTGTTGAGATTGTTTAAATCATTCACACATTAGGAGTTTCGTAACCGTTGTAAGCATCGAGCCGTCGCCATAGTCGCGGACGCCTCTCCCGCCGCGGGCGGGGCGCCCGCCGGTCCAGCCATTTCATATTCATATTCATACATTCTAACATTGAGACACCAACCAATTGTTGAAAATGAACGCCACTAGATTAACTCGAAGGTCGCACGTGTGCTTCTCGATTCTGGAATTTTAATTTGATACTTCCATATTAAGTAAATATAATAACTAATCAGTGATGTCTAGTTCTCATAATAATATAAACTATGTTTGTCTGTTTTAAATCAATTCGCATAATAAAGTTCCTTGATCGAGATGAGGTGTGGCGTATTTTAATAAGCATCGATAACACCAGGCACAAAGGATACCTGCGTCACCATTTCTTTACAATCAGGGTCAGATTGGCTCACTAACAATGTACGATATAGAACTTATTTAATTATAAACTAATGACTTTATTGCATGTTGTAATTATGCGTTAAAGATCTGCAATTTAAATGAATGAGTATTTATAATCGTTGCCAATTCTGCCGGTTGTTGAGATCCATGCGTGACGTCTTGGTGCGAGGCCGGCTTGATTGTTTTTACTAGGATTTGAAATGACTTAGCATTTAAGGTTTTAATCCACCTACGTGTATCGGAGGTGTCCAAGGGATAATCGTTTAATAGTAACAATTTTATACCTTATGCTGATTTAATAATGATATCCCCTGAACCCTCCGTATGCAAAATGGCGACAGCAAGGGGCGTATTTCCCGAAAGCTTGTAACTTTTAACACAAGCGGAACTCCTTATCTAATTAAAAATAGACTTTCGCTTGTAATACATGTTACATTTTTTTTGAGAAACATGCCCTAGTTGTAATTAGCCCAGAACAACAATCGTTTGTACCAAGCAATTTGTATCGAGCAATGAGCAAATAGGCAAGTGCGCGTATGTACCTAAGACAGTAAGTATGTCACGGTCTTCGTGGATGTCTCGAGAAGTATCAGAAAACGCTTTATTTATGTGTTAAAAGCTATATTAGTGCCTATCGGGTAGCTTCCGTTGGAACGACATCGGCCGGTAAACCACGTAGTTTAGACGATTTCTGATAACTTCAATTCAGCCTCCATGAAAACAGTGACGCTTCATCTTCAACGTTCATTGAAAATTACTTTAAATACAAATAATTTAGTTTTCCAGACTCTGATGTACAATATTAAAAAATAAACCCATTTGCGCATTGGCCATATAAATACATCGTCAAAAGTGAGAATACAAGTACAGATGTTTTAGTGCCACCGAATGTAATACTTGTAGGCATTGTTTGTTACTAGTGGCTGTTCATCAAAATTGTTATTCTTTCTTGCAAAAAGCGCAAACTCATTGAGTGTTTAATTAGTCTATTGGCTAGCAAATAATTTAATTAGTTAAGATTTTAATAAGTGATCGTCTCAAATGTTTGTAATATTCATACGCCATACAAACATTTATGAGCGGACAAATAAAGGCAAAAGTCTGTGTGAGATATTTATTAGTGAGAATTAAATACCTCCAAGCCGGTCCTTTCACCTAGAAAGAACATGTCATAAGCAATAAACATAGAAGTACGCGTTCCATATAATATTATGCTATTGCCTTATCGTCGCATATAACATGACTAATATTAATCATAGAATATATTTGGAAGCTATAAGAGTACGCTTCGGCCATTGATGACAGCTGAAAACATTCCCGATGCTAGAAGACGCAACAACGCTAACGCATTCGTTGATATAACCAGATCTACCCACGGTTATGTTCAGAAAGCGAGATAGCAGTCGGGCACTATATAAAAGCCATAGTATATTTTATGCCAAAGTCAACCACTTGGTCCACTTGACAGTAAAGCCCACGAGACAACAGGTGACCCAAGTATAGAACATGGTCTCGGCCGGATTTCGAAATAGTATTAAAAAATCGGATAGTTAAGTGTCCTTGGACGGTTACGAGCATTTGGGTTTTACAAGTAGATATAATTTTATTCAAGGTTTATCAAATGGATAATAAGCTTTATTTCAATTTCAAGAGTCAATCAAGTAAAAAAAATAGTCTCAGTTGTTACAAGGTTTTTAGAGTATTTTAGTAATCGCGTAGATAGATGTTATGGAAACGTGAACCTGAACACTTGAAATATTTATGATATTTCTGCCCTTATACGTGCAATAACAATTTAGAACTTAAGTCTTCTACAAATAGTCCTGTGCGATCCGTCAGTTTCACTATCCTTTAATAAGGAAGGTTTAAAACAGTCATGCAATTACAAAAAATACTATCCGTTGTTGGAAAAACTCGATAACTTAAGTAAAAAAGAGGCTTAGTTGTGTACACCGAATAAAGTTAAGGAGGGAGTACTATAATATTATTTCAAGCTCTAAGACTGATATAATTGAGCAAACTCCTAAACTATTACTAGTTATTTCGCGTGTAGGTAAAAAATATTTAAAAGTTTTAATTCAGCCGGTTACTTATTTATTTTAGCTGATAGTATTATATTACGACTACGATATGAGTAACTTCTAATATTAGTAGCCTAATAGTTCCCAAATCCCCATAAGGCACTGGTCTCACCACGAGCTACTAAGCTATGAACTATCGGCTATAAACACAAACAAAAGATACGCACTCCCGTGTCAATAAAAGAGACACGGCAATACTCGCCCGGCGGTGATAACTGATAGCTGGGCGAGTATCGCCGTATCTCTTTTATTTGAGTGCGTATCTTTCGTTCGTGTTTATAGCCGATAATTCATAGCTTAGTAGCTGGCGGTGAGGCCAGTGCCTACCATTGGCAGTAATAGAATAGGCGTATGAAGGTATTAATTGTAAACGATATCCATTGAAGTGCTATCTATACCTGTCAGCAATGGTCTAAGCGTGTAATTTAACCAACTCTGAATTGTACGATGGGAGTCTTTTGCCGAGTCACACGCGTGATAACCGTATGCTTACATCCTACGTTATTGTAATTAAAGTTTATATGTATTAAATTGATCTAAAAGGATCTCCCGAGTTCAATGTGTTCCGCGATGTTCAGTAAAGCGACAACGTGACTTCGGCAAAAGATTGACAAAAAGGGAAGCTTTCTCCTGTGTTCATATAGCACTAATTGTGATAAGATGTCAACTCATGCCTTCTCCACGCGTTAGTTCCAAGGAACCCTTCCCTTGTTAAAATACTCCATACTCTTGCTACCAACGCGTGGGCAGCGTAGCTCCTCAAGTCATTACTTATACTTACGTCTTCAACACCAAACAGTAATATTTCGTAAAGCAATAAAAATGTCGTACACATACAGTAATATATTAAATTTATGAAACTAGTATAAATATACATAACATAGCATTTCACAATAATCCGTGGACGATTATTACGATTAAAGTTGAAGCATTTCTCGCGACTCATGCTATAGGTTATGACCAGTGGTCGGATATCCCGGTGCAACAAGGGGTGAATGACCTCAAACATTAGACTAATATGGATATACTACGGGATTCCACAAAATTACATCCAGTAAAGTTTAGTAATATTTTGTAACGCAAAATAAGTGCATGTACATACAAGCGTTTATTATTATGCGATTTCGCTAATTATTTTAAAAGATAGGTTATAAATTTTGTTTAATATTGACCTTAGTACCAAATAGCGTTTTGGTATAAATATTCTTAAATAAAAGAGTTTAGCTTTAAAAATAGAAGCTTTTTACTAAGGCACAATAGGTTCCACTTCTAGAAATTGCGAACGTAAAAAAAAACAGAAATATCATATAATACACGATTATTTTAATCCGTGATCAGGATTAAAACAATATCCATACCCAGCCTAAATTAAACATTTTTGGTGAGGTCTCCCGCAGATACCTCAAAATTTTATTAATTTTATGTTAAAGAAAAATTGTATCCAATAACCACTGAATGATACATGGTCATCAATTACTAAGTTAGAAAAAATATACCTGGTTACGGATTAAACATCCTCGTGTATGTAACATAAAATCAAACATTTTTAAGCATGAAGGCTTGACACACCTATGCAGACACATTAGAGTAAATATATGTATTTTATGAAAGAATTATGGCTTACTAGGTTCTAAAAAGTTAAAATAGCATATAATTATTTTCTCTAGATTCTCTATTTTCAATAGATTCCTTTTCACATCGAAAATCCATTTGTACGCCGAAATAGTCCTTTCCACTTCTACGGATGTCAGTGGAGCAAATTTGTAAAGAGACACTTCATCAGGTGCGGTATTATTTGAAATTTGGTCTACGTATTCTCTAATGTCATCCAAATCTGGATTTCGTGCCATTACTGCTTCTAATTTAATCTGTGTAGCCATATTCAATACTTTTGTAAAGGGGCGTCTTCAAACCGTTGTTCAAAACATTTTTTTTTAATTCGGACAAGTTTGGGATTGTTCGACTTTGGATCACGAGCTCTTTCAATCCTGCTAGGAGAAAAAAAGTCTCAAAAATGTTTTTTTTTCCATTACGCTATCGTTTTTATAGACTTTGTATGGCGATAGCGTAATGGAAGAAATTAAAAATGTACGAAAATTGTGGGACAGTTTTTTTCACCTGTCAGAATTAAAAGAGCACGTGATCCTGAGTCGAACAAGCCCAAACTTGTCCGAATTAAAGATAAAGATAAAGATATTTTATTTGCTAAGGACACACAGATATACAAGTACAGATAGTAGGTACAACACGGTTTCGGAAGCAGGTATCCTGTCGTCATCCGACATGCAAATTATGTTTAGAAATACAAACTACCTATATTTATCATTAAAATTAATACATTTACTTTAAATTGGTAATTATTTGATATTACTATTATCATTAATCATTAAGGATTTCAATTCATTAATAAAATTATACATTTTGTTTCCTTTCTGGTATGCAGAAATTTGACAAGAAACTATCCAATTTATATTAAAATTCAAATTACACATTTATTATTACATATTTATTACATTTTTATTAATAGTAAGTCAATTTATAATTCCCTTCCATTCGTTCGTTCGTTCACGCGTTCCGCCATTAAAAAAGTGTTTTGAACAACGGTTTGTGAAAACGCCCAAAGATTTCGTTTATGTTCGCAATTTGAGCTGCCTTTTTAAGTATACCTATCAGATCTATATATTTTTTTTCAAACTCAACCCGGGAATTTAGGTCATATCCATATTAACTTTTCTACTTGGAATCCCCTGGTGTTGCACCGGGATATCCGACCACTGGTTATGACATTTTAGTACGACAAAATTGTAAATAAATGGTTTTCTGTGATAAAGAGGAAAAACATAATATTATTAGAACTGTGTGATTGCATAGAGAAGTTGTTAATTTGTAGCGGCAGCTATTGCTAGAGGGCGCGGCAGGCCCCTGGATCACCCAATACCAAATTCGTGAGTATTGGTAAAGACCGAATATAAATTAGAAAAAGTGCAACTTCCTTTAGCATAATTAATTCGTACCCGAGTATTATACATACACTGCCGTCGAGAATGTAATAGCAATAATATGCAAACATCTTATACATTAAGTCTTGCTTCATCTGTCGATGGCCGATCGATCGGCAATAGGCCAAACCATAAGAGCTCCTTGTCAATGTGATAAAAGCGATGAATGTGTCAATCGTCTCGCCCTGGCTCAGACTACGCGAAGCGAACTCGATCGGCAAATTTAAAACCGTTTTAAGCCGATCGGACGTCGATAGATGAAGTACGAAACTAAAGAAACCTAAAGTGAGATTCAAATTTGTGTTTAAAAAATGTTGTGATTGAGTAAGTTTTACTTTGAGTGTTCGTGATATTCTTGTGTATAAAATTGTTATAAACAGATTAGATGAATACTATATTTTATGTCGAGTTATAATTGTGTTAGTAGAGTATAGTATACTTAGTATTTATATCGGTCTTGCACGCTCTCTAGCAAGCGCAGCTGTTTCCTTGCCGGACAGATATTACTCGTCTCATAATGTTTGACGGTTGTTGTATGGGTCGAGGGGTAAGCGGGTGTTTAGCTTTTAAGTGTGTTTCATTTTTATATATTTTACGTCAGTTATAGTTGATTATTAGTACAAAGTGTCTACTCTGTAATGCGATGCGGATTTTTTCTGTGAGCTTTTGATAATAGCTGATAGATCATCAATACTGCGAGACATGTTTGTCCGCAAAATAATGTTAGGGAAACTTAAACGAACATATAATTGTGATTATTGTTATACATGAGAATTGAGAGTAGTACAAGACGCCCTTATATAATATAGGAACCGTACGCCTTTTCAAAACGTGTTAGTATTTAAATTAAGACAAATCGTTGACTTTGACGAAGCGATAGAAAAAATTCGTGTTTCATAAATGTTGTAAATTTCTGATCTCGAAATGTTAGATTTCTTCTATGTAGATTTATTATTTATCGTGATACCTACATTCACTAATATATTTACATTGTTATTGTATAGCTGTAAATTATTTTGAAGCCGTTATTAAGTTTATAGGGCCGATGGACTTTCGATGATCCAGTGGTCTAGCGAAACACTGCTCGTACGTTCGCGCGCCGCTTTGCCCGTGCCGACGCGCAGCGAGTGGCGCGAGCGCAGTGCCGCCCGAACCCCGCGCCACTACTCCCCTTCTGTACTGGGGTCATCAAATAATACTTTATCTTCGGACAAGTTCTTATCATAATACTGGAATCGAGTTTTTAACTTCTTTTGCCAAAATGAAATCGTTTTCACCTGTTTTATAGCGGTCTCTAGTGTAGTGTTAAAGGCGCACCCTGGTCGGTACCGCGCAGCCCTCACTGTGACGTCGGCCACCGGCGTGTGTTATAAAGACGTGTAAATATTGTAAAAAAACGCGACCGTCATGTAGAGGTCGCCTGTGAAAATGTCTAGTGATACGTTACTAGTTAATCTTAATGTTAGCTAGGTAATCTCGTCCCCAACGGTTCTTGGATTTAAGTTGGGTGTTTCACTGCCTTAAAATAATGGAAATGTTCGATGTAATAGTTACCTTAAAACTACTACCAATAAGTGGCATTTAAATTTTTCTTATACGTTTTTTATATCATTCGGTAAAAACGAAATATGCGGGACTTCGTACTGAGGACGCGCAAATTGTGACGTTTCTATACTTATCTGTGATGGTGCAAAACTATACGACCCCATGGTTTGTACAATACAATACTCTTGACTAAAACAAAATACACGATATTCATATTTTTATTAAATAAATCTAAGCCAAATATTACGCCAGCGAATGATAGTATTGCACACATAGGTAAGTTTAACACTGGAGAAATTGCAATAAGATAATGCTTCGTTTAGGAAGTTTGTTGTCATTCATCTTTATCTATGTATAAAGGATTAAAACGAACTATGTTAAAAAACTTAATACTTTTCTACGTAATACGTCGACAGCTGTTAATATAATCGATAATAATAAACTTTGATATTTGTTTAATGGTTGATGCGATTCCTGCGTCCATGAACTCGCGCGCTCCGTTCCCTGCCCAATCTCGCGCACCCGCTAGACTCCACGTTGTACTCAGCGAAGTGAGATACTCGTAAGTGTTAGCCCAGTATTATCATGCCTGCCTTGTATCTGTGTATCGCTTCACGATCATGTTTTATATTGAAATGATACATTTATATTAGCATAGAAAGTTCATCGGCAAAGAGAGCACCATAGTATGTTTTTTGGTACATTCCAATAACTTTACAGGATAGTGCAATCCTATTGATATTGTATTAATAAAGAACCAAACTTAAAATTAGAATTTAAGTAATTTATTATCCTAAAACTAAACTATACGCATGTTTTCACTATACTGGTAAAAATGGTTATGTACAATATGAAAGAGCTACTGTTTTATATATGAATTCTTGCTCGCCTGTAAAATTTTGCAGAATGAATCATATTATAAGATTGTACAATATGAATAAATGCAAAAAAAGACAATTTCCTCGATTATGTGTGTTCATTTTCACGTTAACCCATTCAATGCCGAAGACGCGAATTCGCGTCCTATGTA
Organism: Thaumatotibia leucotreta; assembly: GCA_025490895.1. NCBI lineage: Eukaryota > Metazoa > Arthropoda > Insecta > Lepidoptera > Tortricidae > Thaumatotibia > Thaumatotibia leucotreta. Next base: position 12,443 of record JALPQI010005859.1, on the reverse strand, counting down.
TGCGTAAACGTGATGCCGAGGACGCAAATTCGCGTCCTCGAGTTATTTCTTTTTTTTTGCTAGAAATCAACTGTACTTAAAAGCTGATACCAAAATGTTATTTTATTTATGGAGGATAATATTATACCGTCGCTGGTTTCTGGATTCAATGCATTTGTAATTTTCATAATTCTTATATCGGATGCCGAAGACGCGAATTCGCGTCCTGTGTATGCGTAAACAAGATGCCGAGGACGCGAATTAGCGTCCTTCAAGTGTGAAATAACCTAATGCCGCAGACGCGAATTCGCGTCCTTGAAGTGTGATAATATAACCTAATGCCGCGGACGCGAATTCGCGTCCATTGAAATGTTAACGTGATGCCGTGGACGCGAATTCGCGTCGTCGCGTAGAAGGCGGCGGCGCTGCGTGATAATTAAAAATATGGGGCGTCAGCAATGAATGGGTTAAAAGCTGATACCAAAATGTTATTTTAATTATGGAGGATAATATTATACCGTCGGTTTCTGGATTCAATGCATTTGTAATTTTCATAATTCTTATCTCGGATGCCGAAGACGCGAATTCGCGTCCTGTGTATGCGTAAACAAGATGCCGAGGACGCGAATTAGCGTCCTTCAAGTGTGAAATAACCTAATGCCGCAGACGCGAATTCGCGTCCTTGAAGTGTGATAATATAACCTAATGCCGCGGACGCGAATTCGCGTCCATTGAAATGTTAACGTGATGCCGTGGACGCGAATTCGCGTCGTCGTGTAGAAGGCGGCGGCGCTGCGTGATAATTAAAAATATGGGGCGTCAGCAATGAATGGGTTAATCCTGTTTCCTCCTTCAGAGTACCTACACGTACACAAAGTACAGACACGACAAATACAGTATTAAATAAATTAAATAAATATTATCTTGGGACGCCTTGCACAAATCGACCTAGTCCCGGTAAGCTCAATTAAGGCTCGAGATGTGGGTACATACCAAGCGACGATATATAATTGATAGACACATATAGATATTTAAATACATAGATAGTCATGAGCATGACCAATATTTGTGATAAGTAAAATATAATTTCAACATTATGTTAGCCATTAATTAATGTTGAACAATGCTGATTTATTTTTAATTGCGGGAATAAGTAAAATTACAATAGTAGATTACGGGCCAAGGCCGTTTAAGTGGGAAATGTCTCGGACGACATGTGATCCATTTACCTCCTAATGCGTCTATACGCATAGCTAATAGGAGAGGCCTACGTCCAGCAGAGGACTAACATAAGCTGATGATGATGATGATGATGTGTGTATACTACTCGTATTTTTCTGCTCAACGGAGCCGGCAGGTGGCAACTTAGTTTAGCGCAGCGGCCGGCAATGTGCTGTTTGCCGGCCGGAGAGCAAAAAATTGTTTGATCAACGAATACGGTTTTTACGATCTACGAAGTTATCAGTTATCACTGTATTGTTACATTGTATAATACAGTTAAATAGTTACTTCTATTTGAATCCACTTAAAAATGCGGCTTTTCGTCGCGCTTTGTAAACTATTATTGTACTCGTACTTCGACTTCGAAAGCTCGTTTAAAGGGATTATTCTTACAAGTTTACAAACGGTTTAATGAAGCCTCCTCTTTCTCTCCTTAGGTATAATTTACCATAAAAACCAAGAAAACAAAAACTTTAAAGGTACTTAAATTTATTTGGAACTTCGAACAACATGTACACCTCACAATATAGTTGCAATACCAATATCAAACAGACCAAGCTTTAAATGTCAAACAGGTTGCTAACTCAAATAAATAAATGGTAAAGGTAACGTGGTCATGCAAATGAGGTACTTTCGATTTGATTTTCTGTCGAACGTGCTTTGTACAATCAAGTTAGATTACACAAAATAAGGTCGATATAAAATCGATACGAAAATATCATATCCAGACTGACCATGACGTGCTTTAACAAAATGTCATAGGGTATTTAGATGCCGACAAACAAGTTAAAATATACGTCAAAACATTAAAAATAACGCTTTAAAAATTTCAGTATTCGAATATATCGCCGCTTGAGCAAAAAGGGTGTCACCGCATTTATTGAAATCTAATCGGCTTATGCCGTTCTGAACTACAGAATAGCAGTAATTTCGTTCACTCCGGCTGTCCACGTGATCCAATGTACCATCGCAAACAAAGTTGCCTAACCATTCCTTCACATAACGCGCAATATAATAAACACGAGGGAACTGTGTCGGTGTTTGTAAGTAAAAACGGCCAATTAATGTCGATAAATGCGATGACATCCAAAATGTCCGTATCGTTCAGTCAGAGGCGACGTCGGTGTCAATAGAACTGATGTCGGCATCGCTGGCCGGCAGGCTCACTCTGTGGGTGTTCCGTGGCATTCGATTTCGGGTCAGAAGACGATTTGAGTTTTCTAGGAGTACAGAGAAAAAATGTTTTACTAGGTTGTAAATATGAGTATAATGTAATTCCTAATGAATGAGCAATGATAGCAGGTAGTTACAAAAACGGTACAGACTTTGCATCTCTTTCTTTCACTCTCTATGCATCTTTTTCTCTGTCTCCTCCATTTTCTTGCTGTCTCCCTCTTTCGCACACTCACAAATCCCTCGCTTTAATATCCTACTCTACACCTATTCTTCTCTCACTTGTTCTCCCTCTGGCATAAAGATTTCCTCTTATTGTATCTAATACCTAATATTATTTGATGTTCACCGCTAGAAGTTGTCAAAAACCCTTTAGAGCAGTAATCAGCCCGCATTTACGATTAGACATAACATAAACAATCAAACTCTGGAAACTCAATGAAACTAATTGCAAGTAGTTACGTAAGAGTATCACGAGTACCCCTGTACTCTACGCTAACGCTTAATCGTCAATCGTAAACGAAAGGCAGCTAACTGTCTTTGTCGCACTAATATGAAAAAGTGACAGAGAGGGAAAACTACGGTACGCTACTAAACCCTAGCGATTGGCAACTTGGCTAAGCATCCAGAACTGTGTTAGGAAAGTGAAGGTATGTGAGCTATATGGGTGTGCCTTGCTGCTAGTCATCTTCGTATTTTCACGGATACGTCAGAATTTGTCTTTGTCTCATTTATATTGGAAGTTCATTGCGATACCAATATGAGTAACATTTCCGTGAAAAGCCGAAGGAAAAGGATTATGCACTACATCTCTACTTAACAGTAGCTTACCATCGGGGATAGAGCAATACCGCGGAACTAGCACTGGTAAATAAAATACTGCGTAGGTACCCACCTACACAAAAATTCCTAAACCAATTTAAAAAATGGCTATTTTTGTTATAATTCTGATAACTTCTGACCATGTTCTTTGTCTATTGTTAGAAAACCGCAAGAAAACAACCCTGCTTATAAAAAATACACGTTTCCCAAACGCACGAGAGTAGGGCGCTCTCGAACCAGCTTAAAAGATGACATCTCAATCCGCTAGAAAGATGCGTATCGGGGAGTGCGCTTACAACGGTTTTCCGAATAACCGATGAGCGATCATTTGGAATTACACGTGGCAGGCTGCACGGTTAATTCCAAATGGTCGCTCAACGCTAGCTCGGAAAACCGGAACACAATTATCTAAATTACTATAGATACGCGATTGTGACCCGAGTTGCGGAAAAACTGGCCGAGATGGCGGTAGTGCTGGTTACACGGGTTTGCCCTATCGGTATTGTGTCGATACGCAGTAAAGTGCATTCATCCTTACTTGTCTTATCATGTAAACAAACACTTTTTGAAAACATTATCACACTTTTCTCTGCAATTACCTATACAATAATCATCACGTCAAATGTTGTTGCATACTTAAAAAAACTCGCAAAGTATTATAATCACTTAAAAAAGCACTGAAAATATCATTTCTGTAAAGATTTTCGTCAATAAACGCTGTTACGGTCGGATAACCCTCATGACATCTGACATTGCGGTGTCTAGATTGTCTATGTACCGTTATGTTGGCATGTCAATATATCGATATTAACCTTTTGACCGCCGTAGTCTGATATATCAGACAATCAATACCCAGCTCGTATCGCCGCAGTCTGATAAATAAGACAATTTTTTTCATGTTTTTCTCAAGATATTCTTTACTTTTACAGAGCTTACTTTGGTTCTTTGCATAAGTAAGTCGCAGTAATTATTGATTAAGTAACAGTGAGACTGATCTGTTGATTTTATTATATTTTCTAGATGAAAATAAACTTCAATTATACCATTAGATTATGTATGATTTTACCCCAAGTCTCATAGCCAAAGTCTTATATAAAAGACACTAGTGATGTGACGATGAATGGTATTGGCATATCTACGTCGACTTTTCTCATTCGATATTTAGATTTACGACGTAAGATTTATGCATGCGACTGACCTTACTTAGCTAACCTATTTGATCACTTCGATATGTTCTTATAAAATTATGACGTAAGTTGTCTAGTACATCCTCTACAATATCGTCCGCTGAAGAATTATTTATAATTTTAGAAGGAGCGGACGAAAATGAAGATTTCGAATGTGTCATAAAAATAATCTGCCGTAACCAGAATCTGTCCTTAACTGAATCAAGTTACCCAATGACTTATGTAGCCACACCAAGTGTTGATACATTCGCTTCATACGCAATTGCCATGTAGATACTCCTTCGGCAGTTCTAGGTGCACGTTCAGTGTCTGGAAACTTGACGTGTCACGACATGCCGTGACGGCCTCGCAGTACATGATAGAGTACCTAATCCTTGTCATTGTGATACCATTCACTCTTTGGACATTTTGATTCCATGGATGTTTTGACCCTTGGACATTTTGACATATTTGAGTCCTTGGAAGTTTTCAAAGTTGAACTTATAAATAAATATATTTGAATTGTATTAGTGCCTACCTACCAGGGTTTATCAGTGAAGTCTGTTTTTTATAGATGGTAGAATATTTGAATCGATAAATAAGGGAAGACTGTTATCGTGGTTCATCGGTAACCCCTACCAAGTCATTGTATTCCGCTATAATAATTAACACAGACAACGCCATCGTCTTAAAAATGAGACCGCATGTGACGTCAAAGATGTAAAATAGAAAATTTTAGTGATGTGGATTACTCGATATTTCAAAATTATGTTCAGTCAACAAAATATATAAGATTGGTACTGTTTAGTAGTTTAAACAATTTGAGTACTATAATGTTGAGCTTACAGTATTTATTTATCAAAAGAATTGTAAAATTGTATGATTTATTAAGCCAAACAACGTTGAAATTTTCAGATTCGATACGTTTCTAATGCGATCAATCCTCTCCCTACTAGTGCCAACTTATCAACGAAAAAACAATCAAGCCTTCGCCAATGTCTGAAATAGTAGACCGCTCATGACGTCACAGATACGAAATGAGAAATAATAGTGATGTAGCAACGTCCATCAATAAATTTGCATAGCTGGTAAAATTCACAGATTCAAACCATTAATAAAAGGGACGAAACCATAATAAAGACATTTGTAAACGTGATTTAATTATAATAATATAATATTTAATGACAAGGTGGTAAAAAACGAAGTTAATCACAGTAAACTATAAACAATAAAATATTTCATCGTAAGTTATGTGGCAAGCACTACACAGTTTGTTATAACTTAGTATAGGCGGCGACACGGACACGTCCGATGACATCCCAAGCGGCGTTCAAAAGGTTAATACTTAAAGTACAACTTGGAAAAAATGCAATTAGAATAAATTGCAGTAATTTACCAAAATTGTGGTAGTCTTCAAAATTGTGGTTGTGGTAATTGTGTCAATATTTTTTTGATATAATATTGTACTAATTAACTCTCTTCCTGACAGGCGACGCAAAATCGATATTCCTCTATTTACGTAAATAGTGAAATTATCGCTGACATTTCATTATTTAGACATTTCTAATCACTAGTGATTGTCTTTGAGCATCTTTGACATTTTGTTTGTTTACATGATAAGACAAGTAAGGATGAATCCACTGTATTTCCCAGTGCTAGTTACGCGGTATTGCACTAGCCCCGAAGTAATGAAAACAAGAACACTCACCGGTGTCGCTCTGTTCGTCTATCTGTGCCACTGCATTAGGGGCATTCGGACGCTCTGCCGTTGGTGCGTACCCTGCCATGAACGATCCTGGGTCTACTACGATGGACTGAAAAAGAGATATTGGCCTCAGACAAAATTGTAGATAAGATTAGGAACTTCAAGATACTGTATAGAGCAGACTTGGGCAAAAAGTAATCCGTTTACTCCTTCCGATTACTTTTGCATTTCGCCAAACCGCTTGCAAAGCGTGGCAAATATGGGCATTTATCTCGTAATGCGTCTGTAGGCATAGTTAGTAGGAGAGGCCCACGTTCAGCAGTAGACTGAGATAGGCTGATGATGTGACATACTAATAATAAGGTGGCCAAGAAAAAAGTGCATTGCCGCTGCCAGTGAGGTTTTGTGAAGCAGAATATCGAAATCCGCTTCTGGTACCAGCACTTTTCGATATCATTAGTTCAGAATAGAGAAAATGTTAAACCATAATTTTTGGCTGATGGCATCATGGCATCAAGGTCTCCCAGCTCGCTGTAATTGGAGACCGGAACTTTTAATAGTACTTTGTGCATCAAGGGGAGTTTGTACCCAATTAATAACGAGACGGCGTCGGGATTTTAGGACTCGAGTTTAGTATTCCGCTTACCGACCGTGATTCATACAATGTTCTTCATCACACTTGCCGACGATAAAAAAGGTTTAAGACATAATATTATTAATGACGTACTGACAATTCTATTACTCCCTAGAGAATTTCAATTTTCTATTACTCCCGCTTCGCACGCAAGCAATGGCTCGCTTAGACAGCAAGTGTGATGAAAACCTTATTAACGCAGAAGAGAGATCAAAAGCGGCAATCATAATTTTGACTGATGGCATAATGGCACATTAGTACATTGTGCATCAAGGTAGGTAAGTACGGAATCACTAACGAGAGTGTTAAAAGCCCGACGCCGTTAGGCGAAGGGCTTTTATCACACGAGTTAGTATTCCGCTTACCGACTGTGATGCATACAATGTTTTTCATCAGTCATCACACTTGCCGAGAAAAAAATAAGTTTTAAGAGATAATATTATTTAATGACGTACTGACATTTCTATTACTCCCTAGGGAAATTCGCTTTTCTATTACTACTACGCGCCCAAGCAATGGCGCGCTTAGACAGCAAGTGTGATGAAAACCTACACTGCCGTACTAACTAAAAAGGACGCATCTCCCATAGAACTACTATAAGAGATGCATCTTTTTTACTTAGCACGGCAATATATACATGGCAGGTCTCTCACCTCGCTGTGAACCGTCGAGCTTGCGCTAGAGCTGAACGAGGTCCCGCGGCCGGAGCTGTCCTGTGATTGGTCGCTGTGGATCCCGCAGCCGTCGCCGGCGCCCGCGCCGTGGGCCGTCAGCTCGTTTCCATTGATGTCGAATTCCGCTTCCGGTATGTCTTCCGGAAGGATGGCGTTCCGGTTCGACTAAAGACAGACATTTCTTGTTACATTCACCATCAGATATCAAAAACATCGGGACTAGCACTCTAACGCCATAACAAGTTAGAGGCCTGCTCAGATATTTGAGAGCACCCTGCCCGCTCCGATATATCTGATGGTCGCTACATGTCAAAATAACTACAGTATTTTTCAGCTGGGACGAATTATGTGACATATCAATTTTTTCAGTTTTAGTGTATTTTTTTTATAATGAGAGCCTATTGACTTATTCATCCATTTTTTCTTTCGTGCTAATGGTACTAACTTTTAGAATAAGAGAAACCAAAGGTGGCGCGGCATTTACTGTTACATCATCATCATCAGCCTATGCTGGACGTAGGTCTCTCCTATTAACTGTGCGTATAAAAGCATTAGGAAGTAAATGCCCATAATCGCCACGCTCGGCAAGCGGATTGGCGATCGGAGGATTGTGTCCACTATGATGACGCTGCTGCCCATCATCGATCTTTTATAAAATAATGGTCAGTGGCACTTCAATCCCTTAGTTTCACGACACCCGCAGGAGGAGTTGGGGTGGTGACACATGTATTCTTACTGCCGTCACCACACGGCTGACATACTGTACGTAGTGGCATGAAAAATTGACGGCGAGTTAGTATTCGGCAAATTTACAAGTGACAGCGCTCTGAAGGCGTGGCGTGGGCAGGCCCACCACTAAGTGGTCTAATGATCTGATGAAGGTCGCAGGAGTCCGCTGGATGCCGGTGGTGTAGGACCGATCATGCGGCGATCTTAGGGGGAGCCCTATGTTCAGCAGTGGCCGTCTGTCAGCTGATATGATGATGATAATGACAGTGCTCTGAAAAATTGCTAAGTAACTTAAAAATGACTTACTGTAAAGCTACCCGACGCCTGTTGACTGATGTTATACAGCCAGCTAGGAATGGAGGCTTCTTCTTCCAGCATGCAGGAGACGTAGCTGCCGGAGGAACGACCCGACACCAACACTTCTTCAGATATCTGTCACAAAATAAAAGTTGCACAAAGTTAAACAACTCTCAACACCAACTTCAATTCTTTACAAGCTTTTATTTAGTTTCATCTGTCTTATATTATGTTGATAAGAATGATAAGTTTAGTATTCTTTGTCCGTTTCTTATCAATACACGGTGCTCGCGAGCATTGCGAAAGATTTTAACTGTGAGACCATAAGTCAATTCCACCAAAAAAAAAATTTTTTTTTCTTTTTTTTAGTCTTTTTGAATACTTCTTAACATTTCCAGTACTTTTTATCATAACAACAATTTGTTTAAATTATTTATTTCAATTGTTTTTTTAGATACAGGTTATTTCGTCAAGTCTATTCGTATTTTTTGATTGTCAGGCAAAAGGTGTGGTAATATTAGAACACATTGTGGTGGCATTGTAATCATAAAGAAGTTAAATGAAGAGTTACGTCGAAAAACTTATTTCGAAAAAAGGTTGATTATCTCTGAAACCAAGCCGAATCCAGGAAATTTTACATAACATTAAAGACTCTAAATGTGGTCAGGAATCCAGCATTAAAATCTTTCGGAATGCTCACGAGCACCGTGTATAAGACCGAAAGGGATAAACGATACCTTACTCGATCCATTCGCACCAACTCTTACGCACTGGCCTACTACCGCGAAAATCGAAATTCGTAAATTTCGAGGATTTTTCTGTCACTCAAACGAAGGCGTCATTAGAGTAAGAGAGACAAATCCTCGAAATTTACGAATTTCATTTTTCGCGGTAGAGCCGCTGGTCCCACCAAAAGCGAGTTAGCGTTTGATAGCTCTGTTTTGAAACCGAATAAAAGATAATAGCTGACGTGTACTCTCGCTCACCTAGTACAGTTAGCTCAGCGTTCATCAGTAGAAAACAAAAAAAAACATATATAGCTGACTTTCTATAATATTATTAATATTAGATGTCTACTAATAATAGGGACGATGACAGTAGTTAAAATAAATTATTGAACATTATGCACGACATAATACACGAAGAAATTATTACTAAGATGTAGATTGCACTAATTTTTGTACAGAACTTCTATTTAATAAATTGAATTTGTTTACTTTTAACCGGTTTTGAAAGCAAAATGCTCGTTAGTGCGCCGTCGGGCTCAGTTGCGCGTTCACAGAAAACGGCTGAACGCAATCGAATACTCACCGCTCGTCTATTTGTCCGAGCACAACTCCCGGTCTCTGAATCGACAAGATTGACGTAGTCAGGCTGTTGCCTCAACGCTGTCGGGCTCAGTTGGGCGTTCACGGAAAAAGAGCTGAACGCGGGGGCAGCTTTCGGTTTCTGAATGCATATGGAAACATGGTTATTGGGTTACAATAGGCTAGGTACAGTCGAGTTCGTAACCGCGGGTGAATCAACTTTTATTGTCAGTTAATGCCATGGTTACGGCCACGTTGGTTTTATGGAAAAATTATGCTAATTACGCAAACCTCTTATATTCCATGTATTTAGAATGCCCATTAAAGAAAGGGCTTATTAACACCAGAAATGCATGTTTGCATAGTTAAAGTAGCATATAACGAGGCTCGAGTGACCGTAACCAGCCATGGTTACGGTCACTGTCTGTCTGTTATTGCCAAATAACAGACAAAAAAAGTTGATTCACCCATTTACACAATTTATATAACCCAAGAGGCGCAACTCCTTTAAACTATTAGTGGGTACTTAAATAAAGTAATAAATTACTAAAATGTACTCTTACTTGAGTTATGCTGATAGTCTCTTTACTATCAGTCAGGTCGTCCTCATCTTGGTATGGTGTGACTCCGTACCAACTTCCATGTTCCATAAGTTTCTCAGATATTTTCGAAGGCGTCTGCAATGACTGATACGACAAATCGGTAAAACTTTGCGCTAAGCTAGCTAACGAGCGAGTGCGAAAAGTTTGGTGAAAACTACTACTACTCTCATACGCTTCAGATTCAGTGCTAGTAATGTTACCAAAATCAGGTTTCGATTCTGTTTCCTCAATCACTTTATTTAAAGCACGTTCTGATCCTTCCTTAAAATCAAAACATTCTTCTACCAATTCCTTCATTGAATCATAAATAGGATTAGTGTGTTCTGCTGCAATTTCACCGGTATTGCCTGTATTATCTGTCAAGGATACGATGTTGTCCAAATTTATGAGAGAGCTTTTAGCGGAAGCTGCGACTAAAATAGGTGTGCAAACTGATTCCTGACTACTTTTTGATTCACCGCTATCAAACATTGAATCGGTTTTTGAGGCCTGAGTAATTAACTCATTACAGTCTATAGTAGTTTTGAAGTCGTATTTGCTACAAGGGTCCTCGCATTTTACTTCGGGACATAATCCACTATTGCTATCAGATCTTTCAAAAAATGCATTTATGACGCTTGATTTAGCTGACCCTTCACTTGAAGCAGCATTGTCAGCTGTTTGATCTAACTGCAAATCGACGTGTAAAGCGTTTTTTGAATTGATACGCGACATAGGTTTTTCTGGAGAATGCTTTATTTTTGTCACATTCGTGTGTGATTTTTTCGAAAACACTAAGTTAGCGAGCTTCTTTATTTTGGAAACCATTCTTGTATCTGAACTTTTGCGTTTTATGCTAGGTTTTATTGGCTTCTGTACTCTAGACTGAAAAGGGTTATGATTAGTAATGATTGGGTTAAGCACGGTAGTAGCATTGTTCGGTGATGAATAGGCTGGGGTGTCATGGCCGAGTTGGCTAAGATTGCGTCTCAATATATTGTCCTTACTACTATGTCTGGCTGTAACTATATTTTCAATAGCAGTACTGCAATTTGATGTGTCCACTTCGTTGCGAAATACCATGTAGCTTACATCTTTTGGGGGTTTAATGGAAAGTTTCAATAACGCCGATACCACATCGTCAACTTTCGGTTTTATCTCTTCGGTATTTATTTCTAACAGATTAGACAGACTATCTGTTTTAACCCCTATTTTGCTAGGTGTTTTTGAAACCGGCCGTTTTTTTGCCATTTTCTGCAAATAGGGAGGAATATACAGTTTTTTCTTGTGTGTAGTTGGGATGTTATTTTCTTTTATTATGACAGGCTTCAGTGCAAATCTAGTATGGCGGGGAGGCTGGGGCAGTTTATTCGATTTCTCCTTTACTGGTTTCGACTGACTAAAAAATAAAAAAGAGCCTCAATAGTCAACCTAATAATATTAAGGGATACAATTCAGTTCAGCACCTATATATTTTACACCAAGCTTACCTCACAGTAGATTGTGTTGCCACCTGTAAAAATAAATATTAAAAGTACTTAATTATCGTGCCTGCTTTCTTTCGATTTGAAATAAGCATATAACTTAAAATACCTTAGGTACCCGCCGGATAGCCGGCTTGCATATCACAACTTCCTGTTTTTTTTGCAAATGCATTTTCGTCACTGCTTCCTTCATCTTGTTTGCTTTCGTGTTTTTAATTTTTATAGGCGTGACCAAGACTCTTTGCACTAATTGTGCCTGAGGTTTGGGTGAGAAATTCGTTTTACTAGTAACCTTTACTTTGGTTGTTGAAAGCTGGGAAGTTTTTTTAAGATTGACAGATCGCCTGTGTCTTTGCCACTCGCCTTGGTAAAGGACATCTTCAGACACCATCAAATCTTTATAGCTGTGGACGTGGACACCTCCACAGCTCAAAGATCGATTTCCTTTTGGAACGTGCAAGACCCGTTTCACTGTCCGATTGGATTCTTTCTTTTTACCTTCATTATATTTAGACCGGCTATACTCAGAACTTTTCTGGCCACTGGTTTGTAAACTAGATATTTTTTTCTTAGCATTTTCCAAAGTATCTATGATTGGTCGATTAGGTAAGATAGTCTCCATGACCATAGAAGATGTGGGTACTACATTTATGCTAGTAATATTATCAACT